>JAVSCE010021366.1:0-120585 GCA_032199065.1 Smutsia gigantea
AGGAACCTGCAGAGGTCCAACAAGAAAAAAGCCGGGCAGTAGGGTGAGCCTTAGAAATCCGGAAAAGGCGGGACCTCTCAATGATGGACAACAGGAGAATGGCCGGGAGGCGTTAACCCCGCTAGGCTCCGTGCTGGATCTCACCTGGCTGAAAGTCGGCTTGTTGTGAAGCCGGGAGCACCGGTCCCCGTGCCGGCAGGCCCCGATCTTAAAGTAAAAAGAGCAGTTAACCCTGGAAGAGGTGCAAAGACAGAGGTGAACCGAGGGCCGGGGAGGCCGGACACCCCAGAAACACCGTCCCATGCCGCCCAGCCACCAGGGAACCAAATGCCCTGGCCCCGGCCCCCCGAGGGGCCACTCCCTGCGCCCGTTCTCACTTGTCCTTCTCAGTCCCGAATATCGAGGCTAAATATTCTGCCATTTTTACCCGAACCCTCCAATTCTGTCTGCTCTTTACGTCACTTCCGTTGCATAAGACTCTGGGAAGTGTAGTTCGTCGCTACCCCCGGACGCTTACTGCGCGCTCAGAAACTCGCGAGTGCGCTTGCGTGTTGGAGGCCAGCGCCCTACCCCAAGGACTCACGGGCTGGAGTTCCTTGAAAGCGCATGCGTGAATCAGTGCCTCATGAAAAAAGACTACGAACTCCAGAGATACTTGCGGCAGCTTGCGCAAACGGCCATAGTTGAAAGTGGCAAAGGCGTCCAAGCCGGAGGAAGTAGACTCCGCTGGTAAGTTGGGGATCGTTTCGTGCATCCCAATAAACATAAAGAGTGTCCCAACTCAGTCAGCTTGCTGGTGGGAGCAGGAGTCCCCTTCCTTCGAGCAAACCCACCTTTCAGTTTATCTCCGTTTTGTCGTAATAGAGGCGTGGATCTTCGCGATTCTTGCATCTGTCCCTAAGGGTCAAGGCTTGGGTCTTGCCGCGCAGACCCTCGGAACGACCCAGCCCCAGCGCCGCTATGAACTTGGAGCGGATATCCAACGAAGAGAAGTTGAACCTGTGCCGAAAGTACTATCTGGGTAAGGACCGGTCTCCTGGCGTCCCAGGAGAAGACAGGGGACGACTAGAGCGCCTGAGAGAAGAGGGTTAGGGGGCCTGGATTCTCGGGTCTGTGGGATAAAGCGACTGGGGACGCGGACTCCTGGATCTGAAGGGAGGGCCTGGGTCCTGAAGAAGGAGTCGTCTGGGGCCTCAACTTATGGGTCTGAAGAGAGGAGGGGCTAGACTCCTGGGGCCTGAGGAAGAGACAGTCGAGGGATCAGATTCTCGGATTCCAGGGAGGAGCTAGGATTTCTGAGGCCCGAAGAGCAGAGATCTCCATTTGAACTTGGGTATGGAAGAGGGCCTTCCATATAAAAATAAATCCTTAGGGTTGGGAAAATCTTCATTGCCTTGTATCCCAGTTTTCCCAGTTTCTCTCTCTCTCTCTCTCTCTCTCTCTCTCTCTCTCTCTCTCTGTGTGTGTGTGTGTGTGTGTGTGTCTTTCTCTCTCTCTCTGTAGGTGGGTTTGCTTTCCTGCCTTTTCTCTGGTTGGTCAACATCTTCTGGTTCTTCCGCGAGGCCTTCCTTGTCCCAGCATACACGGAGCAAAGCCAAATCAAAGGCTGTGAGTCCAGGGTACAGATGAAGGGAGGCCATCGGGTGTGTGGGGGGGGTTGAATCAGGGACCCTTGGTGGGAGGGGATGATGGAGGTTCCAGAATTCTGGGGCTTTGTGGAAGAGAAGAGAGGGCTGCTCTAGGGGATGCCAAAGAGCAGGTGAGGCCATGAGTCACCCACTCCTGTTCCTTCTAACAGATGTCTGGCGCTCAGCTGTGGGCTTCCTCTTCTGGGTGGTTATACTCACCACCTGGATCACCATCTTCCAGATCTACCGGCCCCGTTGGGGCGCCCTTGGGGACTACCTCTCCTTCACCATACCGCTGGGTACCCCCTGACAACTCCCTCTGCACAGGCTTGGGACCTGCTCATTCTTCCAGAATGGGCTCATCTACACTAAGCCCACTCTTCAAACCCCTAAAACTTGTTTCCATCTCCTATGTTCTCTGCTGACATCTCCCAATAAAGGACCCTAATTCCCTATATTGATGTCCTGGAATCTTTTGGACGTTTCAGCATAAAATGATAATTACTATTCAGGACCATTTATTGAATGCTTCATACATCATGTGTTTTGTTTTGTTTTATTCACAAAATACTACTCATAATCCTCTGAAATAGGAACTTTCCTGCTTAGGAACTGTATGTTACAGAGGTGGAACCAAGAAAGGAATAATGCTTCCATTAGGAGGGACTGCTATTCTGTACTGGTGAATTTGAAAAGGGTACTTTCCCACTCAGCCTCCATACTCTCATCAGAAGTATGGATCATAATGTTACCTCCTAGAATTTATCTAAGCCAACACACGTTTGATAAGTGGAAGTTTCCCATTCTTTGAAGGAGATGTCTGCGACAGTAAACATATTCAAGAGCTTTATCAAAGACTTCCTTGACCGTCCTATTTAGCGTTTCAATCCCCGCTTTGGTACTCCCTATGTTCCTTTCAGGCTATATTCTCTCATCTATTATATTTCATTTAAAATAATTTGCTTATTGTTCATCTTACACACTGTAAAATATAAGTTCTATTAGGGCAAGAGTTGTCTGTTTTGTTATCTGCAGTGTCCCTGAATGCCTACAAGAGTGCCTGGCACACTAGTATCTGATAAATGAATGAGGTTGTGCCCGAAAAGACAGTAACAGGTCTCTGGCATATAACGAGTTCTCAGTAAGAGGGAACCCAGCCTAACTCCAGATATGCCTTCCTCCTGGGGACAAAAGGGACTCCCACGGTTAAATAAATACAGTCAATAGCTAAATTGCTGCTCCTCAAATCTTCTAACACTACAAGATCCAAGAAGCTTGGCGAAGCCCTGATCCTACACCTCCCGCCATACCTCGCGCGGCGCAGGCGCCGTTATTCTGGCTAAGTCTGGGGAGCTAAAACTCCTCCTCCCAGGAAGCGCCCGGGGATGCTGTTGGTTTGTTTCCGGAAGCGGGGCCCCGCTCCCCCAGAAAGGTGGGACTTAGAGTTGGGAGCCGACGGCGGCAGCTGTCAATTGGTTAGAGTTTGAGATCGACGGTTTCACTGACTAATGGGGACAAGCAACTGTGAAAGGAGCCCGCCCACAAAAGGGAAACTAGAGAAGGTGGCGGCAGCCTCGGCTCTCGCGGCCGGACACTGCTCACAGCTTAGAATTGGCAACACACGAAGCTTACCTTTGACCTCTCCCCGTCTGCCTCCGGCCTTGACTTGTGACCCTAGACCTTTTGGGGGTCCTCTGACCCAGCTAGCCAGAGCCCAGACCCAAAGCATGTTCCCGGTGAAGGTGAAAGTGGAGAAATCAGGTGAGGACCCCGAGGTCGGGGGCCTATGGGAGCACCGACGGATCAGGGTATGGGAGTCCGGGTGGACAGGATTATCGCGATAACACGGAGTACGCAACTTCTCCCTGCAGCTGTGGCTGTCAGGCCCCGAGCTATTCCTGCCATCGTAATACCCTCCCGGTCTGTGCTCAAGATACCTCTGAGAGCGAATGGGTGGGTGGCTCAGGCAGTGTGGTGCGGTAAGGCGTGGGCATCCCGAGCCGTATGACTCTCAGGACTCTTTCTTTGGCTCTGCCTCAGTTTCCCCCTTTCCACCAATGGTCATGAGTCAAGCTTTGTGCCGAGCGCCTGAAGTACAGGGAAGGTCTTAATCCTGCTGTCACTGTCTCCCAGTAATCCTAGAAAGTAGGAAATACGATAGATGGGGAAACGGAAGCTGAGAGAGGGGAAGTCATTTGGGATTGGGACTGAGCTGATGGGAACCCAGGACTGGCATGTTAAGGGTGGTGGGAGAGGCACAGAATCCAGACCAAAAAAGTAATAGTAAAATGTTGTAGGATGTTAGATAGCATAAGTGGTAATAAAACGAAACAGGAGAAGGAAAGATCATTAGGGGAAGGAGAAAGCTGTGAGGATATGTGAGGGAACAGCAAATCAGACAAAGGAAATCACCTTGAAAAGGCCCTGAGATGGAAGCCTTGTCTGGTTTGGAGGCCAGCATGCCAAGTGAGTGAGGTAGAGGATGTAAGGAGATGAAGGCAAAGAGGAGGAGAATGGAAACAAGAGCTTGTGAGCCCAGGCTTTTTATTAGGACTTTGGCTTTTGTTCTGAGGGAAATGGGGAGCCAAGGGAGAGTTTTGAACTTAGGAGTGAGTTAATAAAAGTGCCCCCAGAAAGATCATGGGTAGAAAAGTGAGGGGTGCCTGAGCACAATGATGGTGGGAGGAAGGGGTAGGCAGGGTCTTGGAGGCCTGTGAACACCAGGTGGAAAAGCTCAGACTCTGTCCTGGCACTGTAGAATCATGGAGGCTTCTTAACGGGAGGATCAGGGTCAGGTTTGGTTTTAGGAAGATTCCTCTAGCCACTTTGTAGAGGGTGGATCGGAAGGAGAGACTGAGACTGGAAGCCTAGGGGGAGGAAGAGAAAGGACCAGAGTTGGGGATGAAGAAGAGGTAGGTGGGAGAGAGACTTTTGAGGTCAAGTGCACAGGCCATGGGGTTGGTGGGCTGGGGTGGTAGAGGGAGAGAGGTGTCCATATTCAGATCCAGAGAAGGACTGGGGGATGGTGGGGCTAACCTGAGATGGGGGCCCAGAAAAAGGGGTAAATTTAGAGACACACAGACCAGTGTGGGACTCAGGGGGTGGAAGGAGCCTGGGGATGTTAAGAAGGAGGCGTCCAGGAGTCCATGGGTTCCCAAGGTCTGAGGTTCAGGAGAAGCAGGGGCTAGAGAAAGATATGTGGCCATAATGCATACCTTGGCTCCTACCAAGGCTCCTCGCTAGAATCTGAGCTGTCCTAACTCCTCTCCCACGCACCCCCCACACATCTTGTCTCTCTTCTGAGTGATGTCAGGAATCCCTGTGTCTCCTGGGCTCCTCAGCAAGTCCCAGGGCTTGCAAAGCATGTCCCCATGTGTCCTTCCAGGCTCTGAGCACTGCGCCTCTAGAGCTCTTACGAGTTATAAGAGGGGTGTAAACAACCAACGAGTGGGAGGAGAATATTTTTATAACATCGTCACCCCCTTAAGTTCTGTGATGAAGGGGGCAAACACACAGGCTGACAGGGCAGAAACGTGGCTTCAGATGTCATTTCCTAGAAGAAAGAAGCCACAAATTGGTATTTCAGGTGAAATCTCCCAACTATTAAAAGCTCATTTAGATTTAATTCAGACTTAAAATAACACCACTGCCTCAGCCACACAAAGATCTGGGGACTAGATTCTGAACCCAGTTTGGAATCCTGTCTTACAATTTCAGCTGTAGAGCCAGGCGGCCTGAGTGCAAATCCTCAGCCTTGCAGTTTCCTAACTGTATTACTTTGGGCAAGTAGCTAACATCTCTGTGCCTGTTTCATCATGTATAACATGGGGATAAGAATCATATTTACCTACCAGTAGTATTATGAGAATTCAATGATTTAATATGTGTGATGTGCTTGGAACAACGCTTGGCACATAATAGCACTCTATGTGTGACACTTACTATCATTGCATCCTGCTGAGAGATTCATGTGCAACATAGGTTTATTTAAACCTCAAAACAGTCCTAGCACCCCATTTTCAAGACGAAGAACAGGCTCAATATAATGAAGGGACTTGCCTTAGGTCACACATGAGCATGTGGGACAGCCCTGGAACCCAGAGCTCATGCTCATCACTTCAGTCGTCTCTGTCCACTGCACCCTCTCAGTATACCTGGGCCTGGCATTAGGATTGAACACCATGCCCTTCCCTGACCCAGCTGGCTGCCCATTAGTCTGGGAACTGACTCCTGCTCGGTACCCTCTTCCGCAGAGTTGGAGATGGCCAAGGCCCGGAACCAACTGGATGCTGTCCTGCAGTGTTTGCTAGAGAAGAGTCACATGGACAGGTTGGGACCTGGCCCAGCATGGGGTCATAGGGGGTTGAGAGCCCTGGCAGGTTGGACCTTCTGGTCCTGGGTGGATGTGGGTAGACCTCAGAGGCTGGCTTAAGGAAGAAGGGCCCCAACAGAGAGGCCACTCAGTGCCTTCCCACTCTGGGCCCTGAGAACCCTGAGCCCCCAGTTCTCTTCTTCTACCAGGGAGCGTCTGGATGAAGAAACTGGGAAGACCCCCTCAGACACCCACAACAAGTAAGTTTTGTTGATGGGATTTGGATCTGAGGGTTTGTGGTGGGTAACTTCTTTCTTCCTCCAAGCCCCCATGCACTCTGCCCCGTGCTTCCTCCAGCAGAGTCCACATGTACAAAGACCCCGGGGCAGTGGAAGCTTAGGTCCCCTCATGCTTGCACCTGGAGCCCCCAGGAAGTGGGTGGAACACAAGGCCTTAGGTTAATGGGGTCCAGGTGAGCATCTCAGTCTCGATCTCAGTATCCCCCAGGGTGCTCTCTGGGGGGGTTGAGCAGGCCTTTGTTCGAGGGTCAGCCTGCTGATGCCCTGTCTCTCCCCACAGGGACTGCTCCATCACGGCCACTGGCAAACGGTAAGGTGGCGGGGGCCCCAGCCAGCTGTCGAGCGGTCCCCAGTCCTCACCCCAGTCCCGACATTCTCCCTCCCCACACAGGCCATCTGCCCGCTTCCCTCACCAGCGGAGGAAGAAGAGGAGGGAGATGGATGACGGGCTGGCTGAGGGAGGGCCACAGCGATCCAGTAAGTAGGCCATGGCCCTCAAGGGCGGGCAGTGATGGGGGCTGTGTGGGGATCGTCACATACCTCCCAATTCCACCCTCCTAGACGCATATGTGATCAAGCTGTTTGACCGGAGTGTGGATTTGGCTCAGTTCAGTGAAAACACACCGCTGTACCCAATCTGCCGGGCCTGGATGCGCAACAGCCCCTCGGTCCGTGAGCATGAACGCTCACCCAGCTCACCGCTCCCCCCACTGCTTGAGGATGAGGAGGTGAGATGGAGAGTGGCTCTCACCCAGCAGCCAGGGAGGGCAGTGGATAAATCGTCATAAGGTACCTTACCCCAAGCTAGTGGGATAAACAGGCAAAGTTCTCTGGGTCCTCAAATAACTCCTGGATCTGGTGAAGCACATAGATGTGAACCCTTAGGCAGAGGGTATGGAGGTAACTCCCTAGAGCAAGGAGACATGGCTACCTTGTCTGGGAGGGAGAGGGGACAGGGTTTCCCTGGGGAGATGTGAGCTCAGAGGTCCTCAAGAGCTAGAGAGGCAAACAGGTGTAGCCACCTGGCCTAGGGGAACCCTTGGGCTGGGCAGGGGTAGGTGAGGGTCTCTGGGCTGGACAAGAGTGATTGGGGGTTCCTGGGTTAGACAGAGGACAGGGATCCCTGGCATAGTCAGACCTGACCCCTAAGCTGGGTAAGGTCCCCACCCTTCAGATATGACTCCTAAGGACAGGTCCTTGGTGAGACCCTCATGTCCGTTGTCACTGGGAAAGGCAGATGGGGTGGAATGTGTGCCCCTTGCCCTCTTCTCTGACTCTCTTGGGCCTCATATGGGCCCTTGTGTCCAGGGTTCAGAGGTGACCAACAGCAAGTGTCGTGATGTGTACAAGTTGCCTCCACCCACAGCCCCTGGGCCAACTGGAGATGCCTGCAGATCCCGAATTCCATCCCCATTGCAGCCTGAAACCCAGGGTACCTCTGATGACGAGGTGGGTATGGAAGACTGGCCTGGGACTCTGGGGCATAGGTTGTGGAGCTTGGGCATGGCCATCCAGCCTGGTCTCTCTGTCCGTGCAGTCCTCTGAGCCTGAGCCCTCACCGTCCACACTCATCTACCGCAACATGCAGCGCTGGAAACGCATCCGCC
The DNA here is from genome assembly GCA_032199065.1 of Smutsia gigantea. Taxonomy (NCBI): domain Eukaryota; kingdom Metazoa; phylum Chordata; class Mammalia; order Pholidota; family Manidae; genus Smutsia; species Smutsia gigantea. Next base: position 7,847 of record JAVSCE010021366.1, read on the forward strand.
AGAGGTGAGCATCTCCCAACCTGCTTGCCCCCTTGCGGCCACTGCCACAACCCTGAGTCCTCCTCTGCTTCACCCCCACTGCAGGTGGAAGGAGGCATCTCATCGGAACCAGCTTCGTTACTCAGAAAGCATGAAGATCCTTCGGGAGATGTATGAGCGACAGTGATATTACGTAGTCCCTCAATCCTAATAAACATTCACCTCCACACTGGCCTCTGGTTGCTCCAAGCCCATTCTTCCCAGCCCCAGACATAAAGCAGTTGGCACAACTCTAGCACATTTATTGGGGGAGTGGGCCTAGGTAGGAATGAGGGGATGGGACAACAGGTAATTTAAGGAGTGAGAAAGATTGTGGGGAATCAAAGAAAGTGGCTGCCTAGTTGGGTCTTGGGGAATAAGGGCAGGGCTGTGGAAGGTAGATTGCCTGGGATAGGTGGTTAGAGAGACTTGCGGCTCAAGACAAAGTGACTGGGGACTCTGGTTCCAGTTGGGGATGGGAGGCTAGGATATTTGTGCAGAGTCTGGGCAGATGGGGTGGGTGTCTGTACAGTTTGAGGTTGAGGATCCTGGTTGGCCTGGACTAAGGTGTTCAAGAGTGGGATTCAGAAAAGAGGCTGGGGGTGACTGGCTGGAGTTAAAGTCAGAAAATGGGTGGGGGTGGCAGGGAGTGGAGTGTTTAGTTGGAATGAGAAGGATACAGAGTTTTGGGACCAGATCCCAGTGGTCTGGCAGTCTGGGACATTTGAGGCATGGGGGGGATTATGCTTGACTGGTCTAAGGTGGTGGCAGGGCTATCCATACCACAGTCTGGTGTCAGAGTGGGGAGGAGATCAAATAGGATGTGGAGATGTTTTCATAGATAAGTAAGAAGAAATAAGTGTTTTCAGTGGGGTTATATGCCAAGAAAATGGGGTCACCGGGTATGGGAGACTAGGCGGAGGGGATGTGCTTGTAGGGTCTGGAAGCTAAGGAGGAGGTGGGGAAGGGTTTGCAAGCTGAAGGGGGTGAGAGGGAGTGTCGGTGGAAAGCAGTAGGTTATCCGGGTTGAATCTAGATTGGAAGAGTCGGGACAGTATCCCAAATTGGATGGACGGGTGGTCTCGGCGCGCTCAGGACATCTGGCTGGGCGGAGTCAGGTCGGCTTTAAAAGGGGGCCTGCGGTATACCGGGGGTCAAGAGCGTCCAGACCCCTACTTGGCAGCAGTGGGCGGCGGCGTCGGCAGTGGGGCCTGGGCCGGCGCAGGTGCGGCCTGGATGGACAGGACGCCCTCAGGGGACAGCGCAGACGTCACAGCAGCAGGGTCCACGCCAGTAGGCAAGCGGTAGCGGCGGTGAAACTCGCGCGCGATGTATCCGTGCTCATCCTGGAGGGAGAGAAAAGCTTGAGCAGCCCCGCCCCTCCGACCTGCGGGTCCCGCCTACGCGTTCTGGCCCCGCCCCTGCAAGCCGGCTCACCGGGCGCTCCTCATGGCGCGCATGCACCTCAACGTGTTCGCCAACCACCTTGACGGTGATTTCCTCTGGTGAGAAGTGCTTCACATCCAGCAACACGGAGAATTGCCCCGGGTCTGTTGGCACCTGCACACACCCAGGGGGGTCATCAAGGCCCCTCCCTTGCCAGTTCCTGTGCTGCGGCTTTGCGCTAGCCTTCAGAACTGGGAAGTCCTTTCGTACTCGGAGCGGGTGAGGACCTCTTCACCCAGAATAACTGCGATCACCCGTCCCCCTGTAATCACGAGGATTCCCTTCTCACCCTGAGTGGTGAGCCCCCTTCCCCTGCAAGATCAGAGACCTACGGTCCCACAAGGTAAGGCTCCCCCCCTCCCCGACCCCGTGTCAACGACCCTTAGCGTGTCTGCCTGGACACTGACTCCCTAGCCCCCTTCCTCTCAGGGCCTCCCCTGACAGAAATTGCATGATGCCTTTTCCCCAAGTCTCCAGAGCCTTCTTTCTACCCTCCCACTCGTATTACGGGACCGATTGCACCCTCGGCAGTACTAGTACTCCTCCCCCACTTCTCAGAGTGGCCGGACCCCCTTTCGCAAGGCACAGGACCCTTCCTCCCCTCTACCGCTCCAGCAGACGAAGGGTCACCACATGTAGTCTCCAAACTCTTCCACAAGACTAACAAAACATTCCCCACCCCCACCCCCCCACCCCGCCCCAGTCACTGGGAGTCTCCACGCCCTTTAGAAAGACTGGGCTCCCCCTTTGTTCCAGATTCCCTAGGTCACCAGCCTCCTTCAGTCACCAAGACCCCTCAGAGTGACCGCCCCCACCCTGTAAGTGTCCCAGCCCTTCCACTTCCCCTCAGAACTGAGACTCTCCTCAGCTCCACTGGGACCTTCCCCCCCTGTCAGTAATCCGGCCTGAGATTCCGATCTCTGGAAGCCCCACGGAGTAGCCAAACTCCACCCCGCTCAAAATCCAGGGAGACCGGACCCCAGCCTTCGCAGTGGTCGGGTTACCGCCTCTCCCGCAAGCCTGGCACCTGGGCAGCAGGCAGCGCCACGCTGGGTGCGCGCAGGTAGTAGGGGGCCAGTGTCGCGGGGCAGAGCGCAGCCAGCTCCGCTTCCAGCAGCCCCTCGCCGAAGCGCTGGTCGAAGAGGCGCCCAGGTGCAGAAAGGCCAGGCAACGGGGCCGAGGCGCGGCGCAGCCAAGAGGGCTGCACAGGCACCGGGATCTCCATCCTGCTCCGCCGCTGCTGCCGCCGCCGCCGCCCTAGGCACCGCAGTGACCCTGCGTGAGCCGCCGCCGCTTTATAGTATGCCCTGTGTCCGCCCCTCGGCGGGCCGCCCGGGGAAACTGGGACCGCGGCCAGACCTGGCCATTAATAGAGCCTTATTTAGAAAGCCCAACAATGACTTGGCCATTTATTAAGCGCCTGCTGGATGCCAGAGAGGTGTCATTAAGATCCCCCAATCTCCCGGAGGGGAAACTAAGGCTGAAGAGGCGAAGCCTGCTGGTGTGGGAAGCACAGCCCATCGTTTCGGATCCAGGGCCTGATTAGCCCACTGCAGAGTTCCTAGTCATTTAAATCCTCCCCCGCCCCGCAGGCAGCTCTGTGGATGACGCAGATGGCGGCCTTAGGAGCAGATTCCCGGGTACAGGGAATGCGGTAGCCGGGCCAGGCTGTCAGAAGGACAGAGAACAGACCCTACTCCCTTCTCAGCCCAACCCCCCGGCAGGACGGGCCTAATTCTGTGCATCTGACTCAGCCTCGGGTGCGCAGGGTAGCGGGGTCTGCCAGGTGAGCAATGGCCAGAGGGCGCGGGCACGGACAGTCCAGGCTGGCCCCCCGAGGGCCGCGTGCCGGGGCCCGAAATAGCTCGTTTTGATCCCGCCACCTCGGCCAGGAGCCCGGGCCTGGCACCTGGCGCAACCAGCTGCTCCTGCAGCAAGACGTAAGTGGGTAGAATACCCGGCGGGCCAGGTTGGCTGTTCCCACTGAAGGAGGGACTGCATTTAGAGAGGGGACGGACTCCCTGACTGCTCCGGCAACGGGAAAAAAGGTAGACTGGAGTCTGGATGTGATTTCTGCAGCAAGAGGGGGCGTGGTAGAAAACACTACCACAGGAAATCGAGTGTAGCTTAGAATCCCCCGGACCAGGAGCCCAGCCTCAGATCCTTTCCATTGGTCCACAGGCTTGCCAATTACTGCTGCACGCTAAGGTTCTCCAATCAAAAATGCTCTCTCATTCAGGTCAGCGTTACAGACAGTTGTGACACAGCTCCCTTTGGCCACTTTCCAATGTTATTTTCCACTCTATCATTGGTCGCCTTGGAGGCTGCTCTCTTCCCGCGCGGGTACTCCTAAAGAGAGGCGGGGCTGACACGGCACTGCTAAGCGACAAAGATGCGCTCGGAGCCAGTCCGGTAAAGGAGCGGAGCAGACGGACGCATCGAGGCACCTGTGAGGCGGTTTCTTCTCCGGGAACCACAGGAGGCCTGGAGAGGACCAAGGGTGAAGGCAGCACAGCCCAGGGTAAGGTTTGCGAGAATCCGAGTCTCTCAAGCCTCCACCCAACTGGAACTACAATTCCCAAGATGCTCCACACACAGCCTTTTGCTGCTCCCACCTTGGACTTCACTATTCCGGGGGTCCCATAACGTCTTACGTTTCTCTTAAGTGGCCCCAAGGGCTTTTTTACCTCTAGGTGTCCAGGGGCATCTTGGGAATCAAGATTCTTAATTTCGAGATTGCCTCAGACTCCTGTGCGTGTTTTTACCTTTCTTACTTAGGCGGAGCCCAGTGACTGATGGGAATTGTAGTCCATCTACCCTTTTCTCCTAAGTGTACCAAGGATTTACGGGAAATGTACGGTGATAGGGTTTAGCTGAGGTTCTTGACCCAAGCTCCACTTAAAATCCCCTGGGACGCTGCGAAAAAGATACAGATGCTCATTCTCCCCCACCTCCATTCCTATTCTTTTGGTCTGGGGGTGAGGGCGGCACATCTGTATTTTTTAAAAGACTCCTAGACGGGATCCAGGGTTAAGAAGCACCAACTGGCGGTTCCTGAGTTCGTCTCTTGAGACTGCTCCTAGAGCTGGTGGGAACTGTGCCTCCTGTATCATTATCTTGAATGTGCAGTGGTGCTTCATGGGAATTATGGTCTATCTTTTCCAGGAATCCATAAGAATCATCTGGTTCTGCCCTCCTCTTCCCATCCTCCCCACCTCCCACCCCCGACTCTACTTCCCACCCCGCCAGAGGTGCAGTGACCATGCTTTACCTGGCAACTCAACTCTCCCCTTGCAGCTTGCCAGTTTTCTCCATCCAAGATAACCCAAGTGGGGATGCTCCCCTGGGTTGAAGCTACTACTGGCCATCCCCAAATCAGACCTGGCATCCCAAGGTGAAGACACAGAGTACTTTGTGCCAGCCCAGTGACCAAGGAGTGACGACGAGAGGGAAGGAAGCTGTGTGATGAGAGATGAGGGTGAGCTATTAGGAGACACTCCCCTTCCCATGGCCCTGCTCTTATCCAGTCCTCTACCACCTGGATCCCTCATCACTCTGAGTTATTACTATTGTAGGATGTTTCCTCCTCTCTGGACTGAGACTTCATGTATGTTTTGATTCCTTTAAGGGATTACCCCTCAAGGCCTCACATTTTCTTCTCCCACCTCCCCTATCTTAGACCCTGAGCTCATCCAGGTCCCAGAGATCCAGGCTCCCAGAAGCTCCCAAGGCTTTGGTTAAAGACCCCAACTCCTCTGAGGTGTTTGAGGAGTCCTGGCCATCCAGCTCAGGGACCTCTTCTCCACCCAGCACCACCGAGGGACAGATGGGAGCCTCCCCACCATCCACTGTGATTGACAGTGGGGACTCTGTAGTGGCCAAGTAAGTAACAGCAGCCCTGGGGGAAAGATGTGTTCAGGTCAGGGGAAGGGAGCAGGCATCTCATAAAAATCATCACAGCAAGAGCTGTTCGTGCAGCACTTTTAGGATCACATTTCATGTGTGTTATTAAGAGCTCTGGAGCTAGGCTGCTTGGGTTCAGATCCCAGCTCTGTCACTCTCTCTATGATCTTGACCTCAGTTTCTTCAACTGTAAATCAGTGGTAGTAATAGCACATACCCTTAGGACTGTTTTACACTTGCAGTGAGTTACTGTGGTAAAGCATCTGTAACAATGCCTGTCACATAGTGAGAACTTGGGTTTGTAGTATACAAGTTCAGCTGCTGTAACAAAGTGTCCCAAATTAATTGTGACTTAAACAAGATAGCCTTTTTTTCTCCCTCAACTCTAACAGTCCAGGTGGAAGCAACCAGAGCTTATACAGCAGCCCCTAGTTGAGATGTCAGAGACATAGTTTCCTTCTATCTTGTTGCTCTCCTATCCCTAGGCTGTTGCCATGTCCTTCATGGACCAAAATGGCTCCCAACTACATCCACTTTGTCAGTCAGGAACCTAGTTACATGACCATAAATCTACAAGAGCACCTGATAAATGTATCTGTAGAAGAGTGGCTATATGCCCAGTATTGTGTAAGTCTTATAATATGGCATTACTATATAAGAAAGGAGAACAGATTTTGGGGGACAACTACCAGGTGCTGCCATGGTGCTTAATAAACATGGGCTAATTTGATTATTATTACTAATATTATTTGGCTCTCCTCAATCCACCCACCTCCCATTCTCTGATGCTCACAGGTATATAAACCGATTCCGCCAGGCTCAGCCCACAAGCCGTGAAGAACGCCAGCCTGCAGGCGCAACCCCAGCTGACTTTTGGTGGCTTCGGCCTGACTCTCCAGACCCCAGCAGTCAGTTTGCAGCAGGTACCTGCCTCAGTCCCATCCACTCCTAGCCTGAAACCTTTCCTGATCAATGCCCCAACAGCCACTTCTGGCCCCTAATTCTGGTTTCTCAGCAGAAACCAGTGAAGCAGAAGGAAGACCCAACAATGAAGTGCCAATTCTTGCCAAGGTTGCCAGTGCATCGCAAGTTAAGGCTATGGCCCCCCTTCAGGAAATAAAGCAGGTGACATCCTCATCTATTCCCTTCCCTATGTGCCTGAACTGACAGCACCAGTCCTGGTAGAATTAGAATCAATCCCATTTCAAGGAAGCTTAAACCAAAGCTAGGAGGCTTGTTGACTAATGCAATCAAGAAATCCATAAGGTGATATTTTCAGGCATGGCTGGATTCAGGTGTTTGAACAGTATTGGAAGTAACTCAACTCACTTGGCTCTCTGTTCCTCTTTCTTGGGCTCTGTCTCAGGCAGGCTTTCCCCTTGAAGTAGCTAAGATGGCCCCAATAGCTCTAGACTTCAAACTTACATAGTTATTCCGGTGAAAAAAGGAGGTTTTTCTAATAGCTTCATCCAAGGCCCCAAAGCCTTACTTTAATTCGCTTATCTTTAAGCCAATCACTGTGAATCAGAGGAGAGAATGTTGTGATTAGCCAGGCCTGGTCAGGAATGTAGGGTCAGCCCTTCTCCCACAATGATGACTGAAATGAGGGGTGTGGATCCATGAAGGAAAATCGGGTATATAAACCAATTCTGCCAGGCTTAGCCCCCAAGCCATGAGGAGTAAGAGCAGATTCTAAGCCAGCACGTGAGGGTACCAGGTAGAGTACAGCCTTGCACTCCAGCTCTCTGTCCAGAGCCCCTTTCCCATGAGCCTTTGGCATAGGCGCTGGCCTCTGACCCCTCTCACCTCGCAGAGCCTCAACACATGGAACTCATCCCTGCTGGACCTGGAGACACTGAGTCTGCAAAGCAGAGCCGCCATGCTGCTGAAACGCAGGTGCCTCTCCCGCCCCCATCATCCAACCCACTCCTACAGCTCCAGGACCAGCTCACTGCCTCTGAGACCCCTGTTGACTCACTTCTGTCTTTTCCCTACAGCAAGGCCTCTGTCTCATCCTCCTCCCTCAGCCCCAGCGGTACCAGCAGCTCCTCATTCCCCATCAGCTCTGATGGCCTGTCTCCCTTCTCCATGACCTTCACCCCTGACTCCATCCAGGGCTCTGACCACAACGAGCACAGTAAGTTCTGGGAGGCAAGGACTCAGGACAGTCTTCATGTGAATCCCAACTCTGCCACTTACCAGCTGTGTGACCTGGGGCCTCTCTGGACCTTTTCCCAAATTTTAAAACAAGGATAATAATTGTTCTCCTCTGCTGTGGGTTTTGTGAAGATTTGATGAGCTGGTGAATACATGGAGCACTTGGCAGAGCTCTGTTAGCAGTAACATTAGTATGACATCCTTCTGCATCCTCTCTGCATCCTGTCTGCAGTTCTGAGCACAAAGCTCCAAAATCAGAAGGCTTATTGCAAATTTGGCACCACTCCTGATTTGACAGCAAAATCAGACCTAAAGAATATGAAGTTACTTATAATCTCTATATATCTCACTTAGGGTGAAAAGCCCTACTTTTCGCTATGGATATATTACATTGAACCATATGAAGCTTTTGTCTTTGTAAGTCAAAAATGTTTGAATATTGGCAATTTCATAATGTTCAACCAAATACCAATGGGTTTGAGTCTGATGTACTGACCTAGACCCCTGTCGTACATATCATATGACTTTGCTAAAACATGTAAACTGTTGAATTCTCAAGTTTCTTCCCCCAAGACTTCAGAGCTGGGACTAAGGACCTGGGTTACTATTACTGTTATCATTATTGCTACTATTACTCCGTTCCCAGGTGTGGGATGCAGTGGTACACAAGTAGATGCTCTCCATGTCTCACAGGGCTCTCATGAGTGGGGATAGGCAAGAACAATAAACAGAGGGGAGTTCTTGCATGTTGTGTGATCCTGCCCAAGCACTTGCCTGTCTGATTCTTTGCTCCTAAGCTTCATGTTTTATTCACCTCGCCTTCCTGAGCTTCAGTTTTCTCATCCGTAAAATGGGGATAAAACTAATACCTACTTCATGAATTGTTTTGCAAATTAAATTTATTCATTCCTTCATTTAACGAACATTGAATACCTTTTGTGTATGAGGCCCCGTAAGTGGGACTGGGGATTCCACAGTGAATCAACCCATCCATGGTCCCACCTTCATGGTCCTCACAGCATAGTCAAAGTGGGGCAGAGAATAGCTGCATAACCCCATGTGTAAATGTGAAATGTAAACAAATGAGGGCCATGCAGGAGAGGATTGTGAAACTGGGAATTCAGAGAAGGCCTTCCTGGGAGAGATGCTATCAAAATGGAGACCTGAATGAGGAAGGTAGGGACAGTAGCCCTCTGGCATGTACAAGGGACCTGAGGTGGGAGAGCTTGGTGCAGACAGTGGACTAGAAAAGGCAAGAGCCAGGGGTGAGAGTAATGTGGGACCCGGTGGGGGAGATTGTCAGGGCTCAAATTACCTTGAGCCATGTAGGTATGTGAAGCATTTGGTCATTATCTTAGGACTGGGGAGCCCCGGGGGAGTTTGTTCTGAGCAAGAAGGGGATGTGAACTTTCTTGGGTGTTAACAGATTCCTTCTGGCTGCCATCAACCCCTAGTGAGAGATGCTGGTAGCTTGACTTGTATCAGAGTCTGAGGAGCAGAGAAGAGGGAAATGGCCAGGTTTGGAAATAGAATCACAGGATGTAGAGGGGAGAGGAGAGAGGTCAGAGATGATGTTCCTCCCACTCCCACTTTGCAGCATCAGATGGTAGGGCTTCTGAGAGAATGGTAGATGTACTCATCATGCCTGATGAAATGATGCAGTGTGATGTTAATGATGTCTGTTTGCCTCCCTGGACTGAGACAGCCAGTAGCCCTGCCCTTCATCACTGCTATATCCCCAGCACAGGGCTGGCGCTGGATGGAGTACAATAAACAGTACATTTTGCATTTATGCCACAAATCCTGATTGCAGCATGTCCTGTTTTCAACACTGGGGATAATATGGTCATGGCCAGACAGACAAAAATCCCTGCTCTTGTGTAGCTGGCATTGTGGAGTGAGGGATGAACAATAAATGAGCAAAGAGGTACTACATTTAGTATGTTAGAAGGTGATAAGTGCTAAGAAGAAAAATGGAACAGGGAAAAGAAGTGGAAAGGTTAGGGATTATTGCAGTTTTGAATAGGGTAGCCAGGGAAGGCCTCACAAAGCAGATGGTATTTGGGCAAATATCTGAGGGATTTGAGGGAGTGAACCCTGTGGATACAAGAGGGAAAAGCATTCCAGACAGAAGGACCCACAAATACAAAGGCTTTGCTTTTTGCCAGTAGAGAGGGGCAGCCTGGGGAGGATTCTGTAACAGGTGGGTCCTGAGCTAGCTCAGGTGTTCACAGGCTCCTTCTGGCTGCAGGTGGAACAAGCTGGGAGGACAGGTGAATTGGGAAACCATGGAGGAGGCTGTTGAGGGGTTGGCCCCGGGTGAGGGCAGTAGAGGGGGTAGAAGTGAGAAGATTCTGGGGGATCTCTTGTTCACTGCTCTAACCCCAATGTCCAGAACAGTGCCTGGTACACAGTAAGAGTTCAATAAATATTCACTGATGAATGAAGAATTGAATGATGAGAGGTCGAGAAAGAAGTCCATGACTCTGACTCGGACTGCCCCTTTCCCACTTTCCACTCCGGAGAGAAGTTGGGATATCATCTGGAGAGCCTGAATGAATGAGCTGCTGGTGTGGTTGAAGAGTGTGTGCACAGGCTGTCACTGGTTTGCTCATCTCTCTAGCCCTGATTTACCCCCACAGGAACCCCAGCGCCCACCCCCATCCCTGCTTCAGCTCCAGTCTCCTCACGGGCACCCCTGCGGCCAGAGGATGACATTCTGTACCAGTGGCGGCAGCGTCGGAAGCTTGAACAGGCTCGGAAGCTTGAACAGGCTCCAGGAGGCCAGGGCGACGGAACCTGGATGTTGCCCCAGACCCCTGCCCTCACCACTGCTGTGAGATGAGGAGGGATCCTAAGGGAAGCTGGAAGAGGGAGGGCTAAGAGGGCCTGAAGACCCTCTGCCCTTTCTCTCTCTCTCAGTTTCCTGTGTCTGTCTGTCTACAGAGCTCTCCGGCCCCTGCAGAGACAGTTGGTTCCCTGGGAACTCAGCCTACGTGCCTTCCTCTTTGGGGCAATGTGCCCTGGCCTGCTCCCCAGGGGACCTTCCATGTGGAAAGGCCTCCTATTCCCACAGGATTCTCTCCACACATCTTTTGGGGTCCCAATCCCCATGGGTTCTTCTGGGCCCCACAGTCCTGTCCCTGGGTATCTCTTGGGGCTATTCCCCCCATGCCCTCAGCCTCCGCCCTGATGCCTCCAGCCTCCACTCCCACCCCCTCAGCCGCCCTCCAGGGCCCGCCCACCCCTCTGCCAAGCAGCCCCGTCCAGTCTGAGAGGAAGGGCCCCAAGCCCCGCAAGAGCAGAGGCCCCCGCCAGGAGTCTGCTGGGCGAGTCACGGCTGCTGAGCAGGGGCCTGGCCCACAGCTCAGAGGTGCACTGGGCCAGGTAGTAAAGGCTCGGCTGTTCCCAGACCACTTGAAGAACACGCCGCCTCACCTTGAGGGTCCACCTCCACCGGAGACTGAATCTCCAAAAGTCAAGGCCACACACCACCATGCCAAGGTTATGTCCCGCCCCTCAGAGGTGATGCTCCCTCCGTCTGAATCACAGTTTCCGTGGGCAGAGACCCCTCCAGGTCTGTCTACTACACAGCCTCGGACTGTCACGGCCGCACTCCCCCTAGTGTCCTCAGTGTCTAGGAAGGACAAAGACCCTCCCTCAGCTGAAGCTGGGTATCTGCAGCCCGGGGGCCCGCTTCCTCCAGCTGAGGAGGTGACCACTTGGGTCAAGGCCCCACCATCTGCGCTCAAGGCAGGGTGCCTTGAGGCCTTGGCCAAGCCTTCATCCCCCATTGATCCTGCCCCCTCAGGGGACCTGCTGTCCCAGGCCACCTGGCTTCTGCAGACTGCTGAAGGTGAGGTGATGCGTGGGGCTGCCTGGAGCTGCATGGTGGTACAACACCTTATGACTCCTGTTCTCTGTAGCTTGCTCTTTTCCCATCAGACTCTGATGGCAGCGAGTTCCAGGATGACCCTGTACTGCGGGTGCTAAGGGTACAACGGGCGGAGCTGCGGCAGCAGAAAAGGTGACCATCACCAGGATCTACAACGCTGGGCCCCTGAATCCCCTGAGATCCCCAGTGGGTGCTCACCCCTCCTGAGCTCTTTTCCTGGAACCATCCAGAGCCCCAGGCTCCAATCTGAGCACATACCTCAGCCTCTGCTCCCCTGGCTTTTTTCCAGGCAAGTGGATGCCCAATTATCCCGTCTGCTGGACCACACTGAAGACCCAGGGTCTTGGTCTCCTCCAGCCAGATCACCCCCCAGGTCTCCAAGGAGGCGGCTGCGGAGGGAAGGAGCCTATCTTAAGGCTAGACAACTGTGAATTGTATAAATTCCATTTTTCCCAATAAAATTTTTTTCCAGGTTACTGGCTGTCACTGAGAAAAGGGTTGTTCTGGAAAGACCAAAGATCATGTTTAAGGGAAATGGCTCCCCCCTTCCCCTCCCCACTGGGGTTGTGCCCTGCCACACCCCCACCCTAGCTCCTGACCATTGGTGCAAAATATCTTCTGGTTTCATCCTTTCTAACATCAGGACAGAAAAAGGATTCCAGGCAAGATTTCAGCTAAGACTGGGATTCACCTTACCTGATTCTGAGCTCAGGAGTGGTCTCCCTATCACAGATGAGACTAAAGTGACTGACTTCTGGGCAAGAAGCTAATGGTGTCATCAGAGTGTTGGACAATGGTTAGTCCTGGGGCCACATCCTGCTCAAGCCAGCAGCAGCATTTGATGTGCTCCCTCCCTCCTTGAAGTGCTTCCTTGCCTGATTTCCAAAACCCCACACCTCTCCTCACCTCTCTGGCTGTGCCTCTACTGACCTGACCTATCATCTTGGTGTGTCCTAAGGTATTGGCCTTGGCTTCTCTATACTCATCCCCAGGTGTTCTCATCTAGCTTCATGACTCTAAAGCCCATCTCTATTCTGATAGTCCCCAAATTGCTATCTACCTGGCCACTGAGCCTCAGGCTTCTATATCTTGCTACCCGCTCACCATCTCCACTCAGAGGTCTACGAGGTGTCTCAAACCCCACAGGTCCTAAACTGAACTCCCCATTTTCCTCCTAAACCTGTTCTTCCCCAGCTTTCCTCAGCTCCATCTTTCTAGTTGCTCAGGCCAAGCCTCGGAGTTGTTCTTGACTCCTCTCTTTTCCTCACCCCCACAGTTGACCAGCAAGTCCTTTAAAATCCCTCCAGAATTTAATCCCTTCTCCCCCTTCCATTGCCCTCACCCCAGTCTAGGCTATCATCACCTGTCTGGACTATTGGAAAACTTACTGTTTTGTTGGAAAATTCTTTGACACACTTCCCATCAAAAAGTAGTCTATGTCTCTTCTTGAACTGGGTAGAACTTGGCGACTGCCTCAACAAATAGAATGCAGAGGAAGTGATAACTGCTTTAACTTTCTAAACTAGGTTAGAAAAGATGATACAAGTTTCACTTGGTTTCTCTCTTTCTTGCTTTGGAATCCAGTTGCTACGCTGGGTAGGAATTTGAGTTACACAGGTTTATGCACTTGTCAAAATTCAGTGAAATTTCTGTATTTCATTGTATATAGCTTTACCTCAAAAGAAAAATCAACACTGAACTCTAGTGAAAGATGCACATGCTCAAATATTTAGGGGACAGTATACCAATGTCTGTAATTTATTTTGAAGTGCATCCAAAAATTAATAGATGAATAGAGTAATAGGTAGATGTGAGGTAAAGCAAATGTAGCAAAATGTTAATGATAGCATCTAAGTGGTGGGCATATGGGTGTCTACTGTAAAATTGTTCACTTTGTTGTGTGTTAGAAACTCCATAATAAGATGTTGGAGAATATATGATCAAGATTATTTTGATATCTTTAAGAGGAGGAGAATTTCTGTTAAAGGTAGCTTCTGTAGGTCACAGACATGGTGAACATTTGTTTTCAACCTTTTTGAACAAACCATACATTTAAATGAAGTCAACAGAAGGAAATAGCTGTTAAGATATAAAGAGGAATAGAAGATGTTTATAGTGGCAGCACCTGATCCAGTTGGGGTAGAGTGGGGGCTTACTGGGGCCTAGAAGGATTCCTGAGGAAGTTACATTTAAGCTGAGACAGGTAGGAATCAACTAGTTGGCAAAGTGCCATCCTAATTCAATTACTGGGTTACAAATAACCGACAAAACTTAGTGCCATAAAACAATCATTTTATGATGCTATTGGATTCTGAGTCAGAAATTTGGACAGGGCACAGTTGGGACAGTTTGTCTCTGCTCCATGATGTCTATAGTTTCAACTGGGAAGACTCAAAGGTGTCTTGATAGCCAGGGGAGCCTTCTTCACTCACAAGTCTGGCACCAAGGCTCATTTGACTCCAGGACGGCTCTCCTGGAACCGTGGACTCTAGTGCCTACACATGGTCTCCCCATGTGGCTTGGGCTTCCTCAAAGCATGGCTACTCAGCCTACTCACACTTCTCACATGACACCTCAAGGCTGTGAAAAGCTGCATTGCCTTTTACCACCTAGAGGTAGGCTGTTAAGGGGTTGGCCCTAGGTGAGGGCAGTAGATGGGGTAGAAGTGAGAAGATTCTGGGGGATCTCTTGTTCACTGCTCTAACCCCAATGTCCAGAACAGTGCCTGGTACACAGTAAGAGTTCAATAAATATTCACTGATGAATGAAGAATTGAATGATGAGAGGTCGAGAAAGAAGTCCATGACTCTGACTCGGATTGCCCCTTTCCCACTTTCCACTCCGGAGAGAAGTTGGGATATCATCTGGAGAGCCTGAATGAATGAGCTGCTGGTGTGGTTGAAGAGTGTGTGCACAGGCTGTCACTGGTTTGCTCATCTCCCCAGCCCTGATTTACCCCCACAGGAACCCCAGCGCCCACCCCCATCCCTGCTTCAGCCCCAGTCTCCTCCCGGGCCTTGGATATGATAGAGTGTCAATTCCACTATTCTCTGTTGGTTGAAGTTGTCACAGTCCTGCCCAGATCTGACAGGGTGGGGACATAGACTCCACCTTTTCATAAGAGGAGTGTCAAAGAATTTACAGTCAAGTTTCATACCTTCCACTGAGGTTGATGGGAGTGGGGGAATCCGGGCAATGCGAGTGAGGTCAGCAAGTTGAGTAAGTTGAAATAAGTAACTATAAATTGACCCCTGTCTCAGCACTCCCTTTCCCCAATCCCTGCTTAACTTTTTTATCTATATAATTTAACACTTTCTAATTTTCTGTATTTTAAATATTTTCTTCATTGTCTTCTTCCACTAACTTTTGAGTTCCATGTGGGCAGGGTATATATTTCCCTGTTTTGGTTAGTGGTGTATCTACAAATTAAGTGATCAAAGTTTTTGAGTGAATAAGTGAATGGATCAAGGCTGTACCTTCTGAGGGGAGGGCCCTGTTGAGAGCATAACCAATGAAAGAGTCTTCCTGGGAAGGGGATTGTTACTGAGCGTTTTCTGGGCCTGGCTCAGTCAGTGGCGGGAATGACTGGGATTGGCTTTGTGGGAGGTGTGGTCTTGTTCTGGCATTTTGGACTAAACTCATCCTAGGAAAAGGGAGTTAAGGCTGGAAGACGGCCTGTAGTAAGGAGGAGGAGGCAAGGAAAATGTCCAGTGGGTAGGGTAAGGCCACGTCGCAGAGTGCTTAGGGTTATGTCCACCGGCAGGGCATCTGAGCTAGTGAAAACCATCCATGGGCGAATGCTCTCTCTCAGTATTCTATGGGTGAGGTTAGGGTCAGGCCTGACAAGGTGGAGACTAGACGTTTGAGACTTTGGAAAGGTTCTTGGGGACGCAGAAAAGCCCCGAGGCCACGGAAGAATCCAATTAAGAGTGTCAGAGGAGCGGTGACTGAGAGTGGACCAAGGGGAGGGCCCACTGCTTAGCTTTGGAAGTGTTGGAAGCGAAGCAGAAAGAACCTGGGGGTGTGTCTCAGGAGGGGAATGACAGCCAATAAAAAGCAGCCATGGGCGTGGCGCTGTCAAACTTGGTGGGGCGGGACCGAAGAGACCTAGGATGGGACCCAAGCCGAAGCCAATGAAAAGCCGCTAGGTGGGCGGGGTGCCGTCCCAGGCCAAGGACGGAGCCAATGAGGAGCGGCGCCGTGTCCCCACTGCTCCCGCCCTTGTGGGGCGCGCGCCAGAACCAGGGGCAGCCGTTAGGGGCGGGGCCTGCAGCCGCCCGCGCGCGGCCCGCGCCCACCCCTTTGTGTCGCCATGGCGGCGGCAGAGGCGACGAGGACGACGAACGGGGTGTCGAGCGCGGCCGGCGCCTGAGGAGGCTACGCGACCATGGTGGTGAGGGGCCCACGCGGCCGTCAATCGGTCCGCGTGTCAGTCTGTCCGCGCGCGGCCCCGCCCCGCGCGCTCCGCCCCCGGCCCCGCCCGAGCCCGCGGCCTGCGCCGCCCCTCACCCCTTGTTGAGGTCCCGCTAGTTCCCCCTTCAGGTCTCCGGCCGAGCTCTGACCCCGGCCCCGCCCCCTCAGCGCGCATCCCCGTCCACGCCCTGGATTGGGGTGACAGTGGCCGAGGACCCAGACTTGGGAGAAGGAGGGGCTTGCCTAGGGAAGACCCGCACCCCCAAGTGGCCCCCGCAGGAGCCTGCTGAAGCTCCCTGGATCCTTCACCAGTCCCCATCCCAGCGCCACCCTCAGCGTCCTCATTCCCAGCCTCCAGCCCTCCCGGCCTTGCACCCTCCTCCTTCGACCACCAGTCCCTTTCTCAGGCTTGAGCCCCACCCCCACCCGGCTCCATCCTCAGCCTGACCCTTTTCTTCTCTTCGTGCTCATCCCAAGCCTCCCCTAAGGCACATCAGCCTGAACCTTTGCTTCAGCCTCTCCAGCTGCTCCCCTCCTACTCACTCCTCCCCAGCCCCAAGCCAGCACCGTACCTAGCTCTTGATCTTTGGGTCCTCTCCATCTTCTGGTCCTCATCCTCCTTCCCGCCACCATCTCCTCTCCCACCATGCTGCTCCTGCTCATTCATCCATTCATTCTTTCATCCGCTCACTTAACAGACATGCACTGAGACCTCTGGGCAGACCCTATGTTCCAGGTACAGAGAAAGTCGGATCCCATCCTGCCTTGGGGAGCTTCATGGGCTGGATGGGGCCAGACCTGGGGGTGAGACCCAAGTATGAACTCGCGTTTGCAGGGATATAAAGGAGGAAGAGGCTAGAATCCAGTCTGGGAATCCCCACCTGGCAGCTGGTAAATTTACTCATCAGATTTTACCTTGCTCTCTGACTGGGCTGGCACTGGGTATGGGGACCCAGAGAGGAATCAGGTACAACCTACGTGCGAGGAGAACCAATTCTGTACCAGCTTTCTGCTGGGCAATGCTGAGGGGCAGGGAACTCAGCCGCAGGCCCTGATCCTGGGGAGATCACAGTCCAGTGGAGGAGATGGACTTGTCATCAGACAATGACATCTGAGTACTCAGGGCCATGAGGAAGCTCAGGCAGAGTTGTCAAGCCTGGGATGGGGGAATCTCAGGGATGGAAGAGTCTGGAAGAGGTGCCTAACAGCCTGAAGGGTCAGGAGGAACTTCTTAGAGGAGGGAACATGAGAGTTGAGACCTGAGGGATGAGGAGTAGCCCTAGTGAAAGGCCTGGGGGGAGTGTTTCATGTAGAGGGAACAGCCATTGCAAAGGCCTAGAAGGAAATGAGAAGATGGTGCTTTTGTTGGACTCTCTGAAGTTCAAGACTCTGAGAATGGAGTTAATGGGAAAAGATGGGACTGGAGAGGTTAGCAGAGACCCAAGAATGCTGATTTTATCTTGAAGATAACAGGGAGCTAGCTATTGAAGGTTCATGATCTATGGAGAGACAGGCAGATCCGTGTGGTGTGAAAATTATATTGGTGCTTACTGTGAAGAGGCTGGCAGAAGGGGAGAGGTTAGAAGCAGGAGGACTGATAAGATGGGAGCGGTGATTGTCCAGACATTAATGAAAGGTGTGGAGAGGCACATAGGGAAGATGGCTTTACTCTGCAAGGACTGCAGGAGGGTTTTAAACAGGGAGAGGTGGTACCAGCATGCACTCTCTCTGCCTCACCCTTGGCCCCTGCTCTTCCATCCCCCACCCCAGACCACACACAAAGAAGCAGGCCTAGCCCAGCCTTCACTTCCCCCTGACCTACCCTTCTACTCCATGCTCAGGGCAGTGTGTGGAGCAGTTTGGGCCTCAAGGCCCAGGCCGGCAGATAACAATGCTCCCGTTGTCTCTCCGCTCCCATCTCTGGGGGCCTCTGATTCTTCTTTCTGCTCTACAGGCTCGCAGCACTGACAGCCTGGATGGCCCAGGGGAGGGCTCAGTGCAGCCCCTGCCTGCTACTGGGGGGCCCAGTGTGAAGGGGAAGCCAGGAAAGAGGTGAGGGGTGAGGAAGAGGCTAAGTTTAGGAGGGAGACCAAGCACAGGAGCCTCTAGTGATGTATGACCTGTCCCCTAGGCTCTCAGCTCCTCGAGGTCCCTTCCCTCGGCTGGCCGACTGTGCCCATTTCCACTATGAGAATGTTGACTTTGGCCACATTCAGGTATGGGAGCTTTGCAACCAAGTGGGAGGGTGAGATCCCACCCATCCCTGAAGCATTCTCAACCACCTTGCCCCTGAGACCTCTCCCTGGGACTAGCTGTTCCACCCACCTGAGCAGTTGTGGAAGGAGTTGCAGGGTAGAAGGGGACAGCTGTTCATTTATTCATTCATTTGTTCTTTTATCATTCTGCAACAACTTTTTGTTAGGTGTATGCTTTGTGCCAGGACCCTGTACCCTGAGACATCACCAGGCTCTGCCCTTGGGGAGGTCCAAGAAGGGGACAGAGACCCATCCCTAGAGTGTGCCAACCTGGAGAGATCAGGACTGCGACAAAAGTGAGGCCCTCACCTGGGCCTTTGTTTCCCTCTACAGCTCCTGCTGTCTCCAGACCGTGAAGGCCCCAGTTTCTCTGGAGAGAATGAGCTGGTGTTCGGGGTGCAGGTGACCTGTCAGGTGAGGCCACCCCTGCCTCTCATCTAGCCTTATGAACTAGTCACCATGGCCCTCAGCTCAGTGTAATGGGACTACTGCTCCCTTCTGTCTCTTGCTCCCCCAGGGCCGTACCTGGCCAGTTCTCCGCAGTTATGATGACTTCCGTTCCCTGGATGCCCACCTCCACCGCTGCATATTTGACCGGAGGTTTTCCTGCCTCCCAGAGCTTCCCCCACCCCCAGAGGGTGCCAGGGCTGCCCAGGTAAACTGCTTGTTGTCCCAGCCCCTGCCTCAGCCATGGTGTGTCCTCGTCAGTGATGTGTGAAACCATCAAGGCAGGTGGATAGATAAATATTTAAATACTGGTATGGCCAGAGTCCCAACCAGTCAGAACGGAGAAGCCCTGGAATGCAGCAGGGTTCTGCAGGCTCGCTTTAGTCTTAGGCTCATGGGAGTTCCAGGGGTTCCATGGAAGTCAATGTGGCCAGAGCATTGGGGCACCCAGGACCTCGGCATAGCCTGTTTACCAACCTATATGACAATATTTCAGTACTTAGCAGAAGAGTGGCCCATGCATTCAGGCTGAATTTCAGCCCTGCACAGAGGGCAGTGGGCTCTCTCAGGGTCTCCTCACAAAAGCCACCCTGACACTCTGCCTCCAGATGCTGGTACCCCTGCTGCTGCAGTACCTGGAGACTCTGTCAGGACTGGTGGACAGTAACCTCAACTGTGGGCCTGTGCTCACCTGGATGGAGGTGGGCCCTGGCAGGGGGGCTTGGAGTTTGGAGTGAGTGAAGGGTGTCTGAGGAGCGAGAACCAGCCTGTGTGTGGGCATGGGAAGGCAACAAGCCAGGGTGGAGGAGATGCTGATATTTCAGTGTATGTGTGGGCACATGCCTGAGAGAGAGCCTGTGTGTGTGTGTGTGTGTGAGAGAGAGAGAGAGAGAGAGCAAGAGAGTGAGCAGGCATTGGGCTGTAGAGATGTAAGGATTTCAGGGCATATTAGAAAGAGGTCTGGCTGTAACTCGCAGAACGCTGGGCCAACAGTGACTTAAATCAGTGGGTTTTTAGGTAGAAAATGTGCAGCATCTGCTGCGGGGGCTGAGGGTGCAGGAGCTGAGTATCAGGAGGACTTTGGGGCCAGGGACTCCTGGAACATATGAGGAGAAGGAAGGGGCTTAGTTTTGGAAGGGCAAGGATTTAGCTGTTTGACCAATAGCTCTGAGTGACAGGGGCTCTTAGGTGGGGACCAGTGGTGGCCTCCACTGGGCAAAGAGGAACCTCTGCCTTTATTACTGCCTTCTTCTGGCCGCTCCCTGCCACATCCTCCCTCCATCTCAGCTGGACAACCATGGCCGGCGACTGCTCCTCAGTGAGGAGGCCTCACTCAACATCCCTGCTGTGGCCGCTGCCCACGTGATAAAACGGTACACGGCCCAGGCACCAGACGAGCTGTCCTTTGAGGTGAGGCTGTGGGGACACAGACTCCAGCTGGGCTCCCCACTTCCCCCGCTCCTTCTGAGCCTCTGTGTTCTTACCTGCTATTCCCAGGTGGGAGACATTGTCTCAGTGATCGACATGCCACCCACAGAGGATCGGAGCTGGTGGCGGGGCAAGCGAGGTTTCCAGGTGAGCCTGGCTTGGGGTGGACAGGTGGTGCCAGAGCACTGTGCCCGCTAGGGTGGCTCAGGCACTGACCTTGAGCCCTCCCTAGGTCGGTTTCTTCCCCAGCGAGTGTGTGGAACTGTTCACCGAGCGGCCTGGTCCAAGACTAAAGGGGGGTAAGTGCCGGGGGCAAAGTGGGGGTGGGGGGCTTTCTGCTTCCTTTGCCTGCCCTCCATCCTTTCCACCCATTGTTCGCCCCACAGATGCTGACAGCCCCCCGTGTGGGGTCCCAGCTCCCCAGGGCATCTCCTCTCTGACCTCAGGTAATGGAAACAAGGGCCCGGCCCCTGCCTTATGCCCCACCAGACCAGTGGCTGCACTGACCCTGGGTGGCCTGCCTTTACCCCCACAGTGGTGCCTCGGCCACGTGGGAAGCTGGCTGGCCTCCTCCGCACCTTCATGCGCTCCCGCCCTTCTCGGCAACGGCTGCGACAGCGGGGCATCCTGCGGCAGAGGGTGTTTGGCTGTGACCTTGGAGAGCACCTGAGCAACTCTGGCCAGGATGGTGAGGCCTGGACCTACCTGCCCAGCCCACTCCTCCCACCCAGGATGCAGCCTGCCCAACCCTGACTCCACTGCCTTCTCCCAGTGCCGCAGGTGCTTCGCTGCTGCTCTGAGTTTATTGAGGCCCACGGGGTGGTGGATGGAATCTACCGGCTCTCAGGGGTGTCATCCAACATCCAGAGGCTACGGTGAGGACCCTCCACCAATCCCTTCCTTCTTTAAACATTTCTGAGCATTGTCTCTATTCCAGGCTCTGTGCCATGTTGGGGACACAGAGTTATTGGGAGTTAGGAGATCTTAGAGCAGGGTTGGACCAGGGCTTGGGGCAGGGAGGGCTTCTTTGAGGAAGTGACACCCCAGCTGAGGCCTGCAAGGCAGAGCAGAATGAACACTGTGAGTGGAGAGACTCCCCTTCACTGTGCACCTGCCACATGCCAAGCACTAGGCACAGGGGACACAACGGTACGTGCAACAACCAGAGCCTCCTACCCTTATGGGGCTCACATGCTAGAGGGAGACAAAAAAGAAAATGAGAGCACTTACTGGTAGGTGACAAGTGCTGTGGAGAACAGTAGATTGGGGTGAGAAGGACCCTAGTAACAAGTCAGGGAGTGGTATTGCACTTTAAATAGGGTGGGCAGAGAAGCCTTTTGGGGAGAGCACGCTCTGGAGGAGGTAAGGGAGTGAGCTGTATGGATGTCCTGGGAAGAGCATTCAGGTGGAGGGGCAGCCAGTGCAGGGCAAAGTGGCAGAGGTGCTATGGCAGAAGTCATTAGGGGCAGAGTATGCAAGGCCTCTTTGACGACTGTTCGGATTTTGGCTTTTACTCAGAGTGAGGGGTCCACCACAGGAGGGTTCTGAGCCCCGGAGGGACAGCATGCATAACAGTCTAAGAGGGGGACAGCAGTGAGGCAGAGCAAGGCTACCAGGAGGCCAGGAGGTGAGAGTGCTGAGCCTGGAGGCAGTGAGAGACACGGCATGAGGTCACATGTGGAGAGCTTTTACACAAGAGCAGTGGGACGGCCCCAGAGAGTTGTGAGTAGGGGCTCCTGGGATTTCAGCTGCACTTTCCAG
This sequence comes from Smutsia gigantea, assembly GCA_032199065.1. NCBI lineage: Eukaryota > Metazoa > Chordata > Mammalia > Pholidota > Manidae > Smutsia > Smutsia gigantea. The sequence goes on from JAVSCE010021366.1 coordinate 29,570, forward strand.
TGGCCTCTTGAAGCCAGGAGACTGGCACAGCTTCCTGGAAGGAGCATGGTCACGCTCTGGAGTCAGACAGCCTTGAGCCTTGGGTAGCTACATGCAAGGTCATCTCCCCCCAAGCCCAGCGTCCTCCTCTGTACAATGGGGGCATGCTCGTATTTGGCTCACATGGCTGTTGGGGGTTCAGTAAGGCTCTGCTTCTGAAGAGGCATCCATCTGTGGACACCTTGGGAGGTGGGGGAGGACAAGGCTGGGTGAGCCAGCTCTGACGGTACTCTTCCTCCTCCACTTTGTGGCCTCAGGCATGAGTTTGACAGTGAGAGGATTCCTGAACTATCTGGCCCGGCCTTCCTGCAGGATATCCACAGTGTGTCCTCCCTCTGCAAGCTCTACTTCCGAGAGCTGCCGAACCCCTTGCTCACATACCAGCTCTACGGGAAGTTCAGCGTGAGTAAGGGAGCTGGAGAGGTTGGAGGCTACTGGGAAGCATCGGGCCTAGTCCCCTCATGCCTGTGCACAATCTCAGGAAGCCATGTCCGTGCCTGGGGAGGAGGAACGCCTGGTGCGTGTCCACGATGTCATCCAGCAACTGCCTCCACCACACTACAGGTAAACCAGTTGGGGATGGGAAGGCCTGTGGTGGGGTCCCAAGGCTTCAGTAAGTAAGCAGTATGTCCCCCTCCACTGCACTCCCAGGACCCTGGAGTACCTGTTAAGGCACTTGGCCCGCATGGCAAGACACAGTGCCAACACCAGCATGCATGCCCGCAACCTGGCCATTGTCTGGGCACCCAACCTGCTGCGGTAAGCTGGCTGCTCACCAGGCTGCCTCCCTCAGCTGCCTTCCAGGGACTGGGCCTCAAGTCTCCCCCACCACTGCCCCACCCCAGTAACTCACCCAACTTTTGCTCTTTTGTTCTTTTCATTCAATGCATAGTCATTAAGTAACCGTTGTGCCAGCTCCTTTTCTCAGCACTGGGGACACAGCAGTGAGCAAGATCCCGTGCCCCTGGCTCACAATCTCACGGGGGAGATGGACAATGAACCATTAACAGGAAAAACACAGAGTATGGTCTGATGGTGATGAGTGCCAAGGAGAAGGATGACAAGGCAGGGAAGGGAGATGTGCAGGATCAGGGGCATTTTGAAACTTTTAGATAGAGTGGCAGGGAAGGCTTCAGTAAGAAGTCTTCTATGGCCAGCAGCCCAGTAAGCCCCAGAGGATCTGACAGTGATCAAGATGAGCAAGCTCTCTGTTCTTAATAATGTAGGTTGTACGTCAGCTGGTGGGTATAAGAACTATGAGGGAAAGAAACAAAGACCTGGAGAAGGAGGTTTGCAATTTTAAATTAGGTGGGGGAAGACTCCACTGAGAAGATAACATTTGAGTGAAGACCTGCAGAAGGTGAGGGAGGGACCCGTGTGGCAATCTGGAGAAGAACAAACAAGGCAGAGGGAACAGCAAGTGCAAAGGTCCTGGGGCTGAGTCAGTGCCTAGTGTATTAAAGAAACAGGAAGAAGGCCAGCGTGGCTGGAGCTGAGTGAGCAAATGAATGAGGGGTTGACTGGGGAGAAGATGATAAGGTCAGAGAGGTAACAGGGACCACTTGGATATGAGTCATGGGTCATGGTGAGGACTTTGCTTTTACCAGGAGTGAGATGCATCCAGGGGAGGGCTCTGAGCCAGGAGGGCCCTGACCTGACCCTGGGGTCTGCAGGCTCTCACTGGCTGTGGTTGGGGAGCAGACTGTAGGGGCTTGGACAGTAGGAGACAGAGTGACCTGTGATGTCCTTGAGGAGCCAGGCCAGGGTCGGGGTAGAAAGTTTAAATTTTGGATAGATTTTTTAGGTAGAACTGAGTGATTAGATGTGGGTGTGAGGGGGAAAAAGGGGTCAGGACCACCTGAAGGTGGTGGTTTGGCTTGAGCTGCTAGAAGGACTGTATTAGCTGAGATGGGGAAGCTGGAGAGGAAGCAGGTTTGGGAAAAGGTTGAGAACCCAGCTCTAGATGCGGTCGGTTTGATAAAGTTAGAGGTGTTGAATGACAGTCATTGCTTCCATTGGCTCCCCACCTTGCCTAGACAGAATCCGCTAGCTGGGGCACATGGCACCTGGCCTCCCTCCTCCTCCCTCCATCCAGGTCCATGGAGCTGGAGTCAGTGGGGCTGGGTGGGGCAGCAGCCTTCCGAGAGGTTCGGGTGCAGTCAGTGGTGGTGGAATTCCTGCTCACCCACGTGGATGTCCTGTTCAGTGATACATTCACCTCTGCTGGCCTTGACCCTGCAGGTATGCCCACCCCATGGCCTGATGTCCTGGCTACCACCCCCTCATTGTCAGGGCTGCAGTGGGAGGGCAGTGGGCTCCCAGCCCTATCCCTACCCGACTGAAGCTGGACTTCCCTCCTGGCTCCTTGAGGACCCCGCCCCGGCCTCTCCCTCCCCTCCCCCCCCTTCTCATTTCAGCTCCTACGCTCAGGATCCCCACTTCTTGGCCCGGACATCGTTTTTCCTTCACCCTTTGTAGCTCCTAGGGGCGCTTGGGGCCATGGGTCCAACTGGGAGGAGGTGGGAGGTCCCCAGATTTGATCCCGCCCCGACCCCACCCAGACTCCCCGCCCTGCCCCGGACCCCAGCCCAATCAGGATCCAGCACGTCGGAGGGCCCTCGGCCCGAGGTAACTGAAGCCAGAGCCGCTGGCCTCGCTGGCTGCTGGGAGCTACCTCCTCATCAGCTCGTTCTGCCTCACTCCTCCTCCTCACTTGCCTGCCGCCTGCCCATCCTGCCTGACCCGCCCGCCCTGGCCCCCTGCCTTGCCAGCCCGGGTGGGCATGCTGCGGGGCTGCGGCTTGGGCTGTATCGCTTGGCTTTGCCTTTGGCCTTGAATGACCCCGGAACTGACAGCTGCCCCCTTTCCCAACTTCCTAGGCCGCTGCCTCCTCCCCAGGCCCAAGTCCCTTGCGGGCAGCGGCCCCTCCACTCGCCTGCTGACGCTGGAGGAAGCCCAGGCTCGTACCCAGGGCCGGCTGGGAACACCCACTGAGCCCACAGCTCCCAAGGCCCCAGCTTCACCTGTGGGAAGGTGAGTGGGATGCCAGGGGAGCCCAGGACCCGCCTGGAGGCCTCATTTCCTCAAACTGCCTCCTGTGTCTCTCCCAAACCCCAGGAGGAAAGGGGAGAGAGGTGAGAAACAGCGAAAGCCTGGGGGTAGCAGCTGGAAGACCTTTTTTGCACTGGGTCGAGGCCCCAGCATCCCCCGAAAGAAGCCTCTGCCCTGGCTGGGGGGCACCCGCACTCCAACACAGCCTTCAGGTCAGAGGCCAGGCAGTGGGCGTGGTTCTGAGGGAGGCACTCTGGAGTGCCCAGTGACCCCTTCTACCTCTCCTAGCAGGTAACCGACCTGACACAGTCACACTGAGATCTGCCAAGAGCGAGGAGTCTCTGTCATCGCAGGCCAGCGGGGCTGGTGAGCACCATGATTGTGCCCATGGGAAGCTGGGAGGGGCTGGGGCCCCGAGCTGGCCCCCAAATGTTATACTTCAAATTTGGGGGTCTTGAATTTTGTTTTTCATCTGGACATTAGGTGCAATGAGTTGGATAAAGCCACATCCTTGGTTCATGACGCACTGTGAGCATTGGTCCATGCAGGGTCCTTTCAAACAGTCTTTCATTCATTCCTTTTGAAAAAATAGTCAATAATATAATGAACACGCGCAAACCCACTGGGCAGAGCTAAAAGAGTCCACTACCTGACCTGCCAACCACCCCCGCTCCCAGCTGCTGCCTCCCACCAGAGGCGTCCTCCAGATTTGGTAGTCATCCCCACTTCATCATCCCCTGGTCATGCACAGGCATCTGTGTGAATAACAGATCGCACAGTTCTAGTTGTTTTGAAACTTTGATCACAGGAGATCCTAAGGGGGTATTGTACTGTGTGCAGTGCCATCTGCGTGGCTGCATGTGGCTCACGCTCATTCCTCTCCACTGCCCCCTGGTGTCTGTGTGTGGATAGCCCACTGCGAGTGGTCGTCCGTCCTGCTCCCGATGGGTTTTGGGGGTTCTGATGAGCAGCCCCTGCTGTACCCAGACTCCTGAGTGAGCTCTACCTGGACCTGGGAGTGGACGTGCATGCCCATGTTCATCTGGGCAAGGCCCAAAAGTGGCCGCCCCAGTCTGCACTCCCAGCAGCCGTGCCTGAGGTCCTGGGGGCCTCATGCTCACAGCCCATCGAGTATCAGACTTCATTCTTGCCTTTGGGTCTGGAATAGTTCTTCCTCTTCAGACACTTGCCATTCGTTTCCTTTATTACCCCCATGAGCCTGAACGGCACCCCCTGGATTCACAGCCATTGGGACCTTATCCAGGGAAGCACCTCTTCATGTTATTCCCCCAGCCGTCTGGTTTGTGTGCCCTATTTCACGGATGTTTGGGTGTGTGAAGTTTTGACTCCTGATCTCTAACTGCCCACCCCTCCACCGCCCTTCTAGGCCTCCAGAGGCTACACAGGCTACGGCGACCCCACTCCAGCAGTGATGCTTTCCCTGTGGGCCCGGCACCTGCTGGCTCCTGCGAGAGCCTGTCCTCCTCCTCCGAGTCCTCTTCTGAGTCCTCCTCCTCTTCCTCTTCCTCCTCCTCCTCCGAGTCCTCCGCAGCTGGGCTGGCAGCACTTTCCGGTTCCCCCTCGCACCGAACCTCAGCCTGGCTAGATGATGGTGATGAGCTGGACTTCAGTCCACCCCGCTGCCTGGAGGGGCTCCGGGGGCTCGACTTTGACCCACTTACCTTTCGCTGCAGCAGCCCCACCCCTGGGGACCCTGCACCTCCAGCCAGCCCAGCCCCCCCAGCCCCTGCCTCGGCCTTCCCACCCCGGACGACCCCCCAGGCCCTCTCACCCCGTGGGCCCGCCAGCCCTGCCTCACCGTCCGCCCTGGACATCTCAGAGCCCTTGGCCGTATCAGTGCCACCTGCCGTTCTGGAGCTGCTGGGGGCTGGGGGAACACCTGCCTCAGTCAACCCAACACCAGCCCTCAGCCCTAGCCCAGGGCGGCGCCCCCATCTCATTCCCCTGCTGCTGCGTGGAGCTGAGGCCCAGCTGAGTGACACCTGCCAACAGGAGATCTGCAGCAAGCTGGCACTGCCTGGTCCCCGGGGAGCCCAAGGCCAGCCTGGTGAGTCCCGCTCAGCCCGCCCCAGTCTCACAGCCCCAGGCTGCACGCAAGACCCAGCTGACGCCCCTTCCCATTCCTCTCTCTGTAGGTCCTGGTATGGATTCACCGCTGCCCCCGCCCCTGTCCCTCCTGCGCCCTGGGGGAGCCCCACCCCCACCCCCCAAGAACCCAGCACGCCTCATGGCCCTGGCCCTGGCTGAGCGGGCTCAGCAGGTGGCCCAGAGACAGAGCCAACAGGAGCAAGGGGGCACCCCAGCTGCTCCCCACTCCCCTTTCAGCTGCTCACTGTCACTGGAGGTGGGCAGTGACCCGCCAGGTATCCCAGGGAGTGGGCCACCTCCCCACTCCCTAGCCCATCCCAGTGCCTGGGTTTCAGGACCCCCACCCTCTCTACCAAGGCAACAAAGTGATGGGAGCCTGGTGAGAAGCCAGCAGCCCATGGGGACTTCAAGGAGGGGACTCAGAGGCCCTGCCCAGGTCAGTGCCCAGCTCAGGACAGGTGTAGGATGCAGGGATGCATCAGAAACAGCAGCCCAGTTCCCACGTTCTGTCCCCCCACAGACTCATACCGCCGGCTTCTCAGCCCCCCGGGAATGCCTGCCACCCTTCCTTGGGGTCCCCAAGCCAGGCTTATACCCACTGGGCTCCCCATCCTTCCAGCCCAGCCCCCCAGCCCCAGTCTGGAGGAACCCCCTGGGTCCCCCTGCACCACTTGACAGGGGAGAGAACCTGTACTATGAGATCGAGGCTGGGGAGGGGTCCCCCTACTCTGGTCCCACCCGCTCCTGGAGTCCCTTTCGCTCCATGCCCCCAGATAGGCTCAATGGCTCGTATGGCATGCTTGGCCAATCGCCACCACTCCACAGGTCCCCTGATTTCCTGCTCAGCTGCCCACCCGCCCCCTCCTGCTTTCCCCATGACCACCTTGGCTACTCTGTCCCCCAGCACCCTGCCCGACGCTCCACCCGGCCTGAGCCCCTGTATGTCAATCTAGCCCTAGGGCCCAGAGGCCCCTCACCTGCCTCTTCCAGCTCCTCCTCTCCTCCTGCCCATCCCCGTAGCCGATCAGATCCTGGCCCGCCAGCCCCCCGCCTCCCCCAGAAACAGCGGGCCCCCTGGGGGCCCCACACCCCTCACAGGGTGCCCGGGCCCTGGGGCCCTCCTGAGCCTCTCCTGCTCTACAGGGCAGCCCCGCCAGCTTACGGGAAGGGGGGTGAGCACCCCCGAGGGTCCTTGTACAGGAACGGGGGGCAAGGAAGAGAAGGGGCTGGTCCCCCTCCGCCCTACCCCACCCCCAGCTGGTCCCTCCGCTCTGAGGGCCAGACCCGAAGCTACTGTTGAGCCAGAGCCGTGAGAACCCTTCCCCCCGCCGTTCCTCACCCTTCCTGATGGTGGCCCAACCCAATCCCTTGTTTTGTATTTTCTTGAACTCCTGACCCCTACCCCAGGTTTCTAACTTTGTAACTTGCTTCTGATGTGGGTCCCTAACCTGTTATCATAGCTTCCCTACCCCGGGGTGAAGGACACACCCACCCTCCCACCATCCTCCATCCTGGGGGCTCTCGCACAAATATGAGGGCTAGGCTGACACCCTGTCCTCCCTCTCCCTCCAGGAGCCCCCAGCATGTCCTGACCTGTGCACAGCGGGTGGGGGGACAGCTCCTGCCCATCTTACCCCACTGAACCATCTGGCAAAATTAATGAATAAAAATGGTGAAAATGTGGCCTCTAGTGTCATACTGCAACCAGGCTTGGTGAATGAAGAAGTGGAGCCAGATGGTTTGCTTTATCATCTTATTTCATTTTATCATTCTGAGTGGGGAGTCACTCTGAGGGGTAATATCTGCAGAGAGGGGGCCATGGGCACCCTAAGAATCTGTTGTGTTAGGAGTGGGGTCAAGTCTGGGTCTGTCTCTGCATTGGCATCCACCTTGCAGCTCTGCTAAGATCTCCTCTAGCAGACCATCCTGGGAAGTAGTAGGGTAGAGGTGGACACAGACTTACCTCAGCAATGAGGAAGGTGCCCAGAGGCCCTCCCACCAGGGCCCACTTCTCACTTCTGCAGGCTGGAGGAGAGGCCTCTGATTAGCTCAGGGCTGGGTGCCTGCTGGAGACAAAGGCTCAGGATAGGCCTGGGAGGGTGGGGTGGGGCAGTGGATGGGTTCAGGGTCCTCTGCTTCACCTGTCCACATGGCCTTCTCTGCCAAGAGCCTCCAGGGTGGGGGAAGCCTCCCTGTGGGTCAGCAGGCAGGGGTTGGGCCTACAGGGCTGGGGGTCCAGCAGCGCAGCCCTGGGTGCGTGCCACCACGTTCCCCTGCAGGGTTGGGATCTTGGTTGAAAACTTCCTCTCAAACTGCTCCACGGAGCTCTGGGTCCCCAGCAAGGACGCTGAGTCCTGAAGGCTAGAGTGCAGGGCAGGGCCCTGGGGAAAGCAGAGCTGGTCACAGGGTCACAGGTGAAGAGACAGCTGGAGTCCCGGGAAGTGCAGAGGGTGTCCCTGGTCAGAAGAGAGGCAGCCAGGGAAATGGGTTGGTGACAACTGGGGTGAGAAGTCACAGGCTAGTGACTGGATGGCCGCACAGGGCCCTGGGGGTAACCATACTGTTGACCTGGGCTCCAGGCAGTGGTGCAGGCTGACCCTGGCTGTGGGGCTGGGGCCTGCACAGAGGGCAGGGCTGAGATTCGGGTTGCCGCCTGAGTCCCAGACTCTGCCCCTCTGGACTCTGCTGGGGCCTGGGAACTTGGGAGTCCCCAGGGCCTGCAGAAAGTGATGGCAGAGAGCTGGCATGGGTTTCCCAGGTGGCCCACAGCTCCATTAGTTCTTCACATTCCTACCCTGGCCCCTACCTGGGATGGGGGGGTGCCTAAGGACATCACAGGGGGCCCCGGCCTGGGTGTAGTCTTGGCTCTGGGAGCCACCTCATAGTACAGTGTCTGGGGAGACAGGCCAGTTGGCGGGAGTAGAGGGCGGGCACAGCACCTGCCACCACCCTGCCTCGTCCTTTGACCTGGGGAAGACCCCTGGAATACAGGGCACAGTGTGGTCCAGTCTATCAGGGAGCTCACCTCAGGGTCCGAGTCCTGTGGAAAGGAGGCTGGGTGTGGGACATGGGCCTTTTCTAAGGTTCTGCAGCGACCACCCATCCCTGCTAATCCATCCTGCACTTGGGCCATGGCCTCCAGCAGCAGATATCAAGTACTTTGCAGGCTGTCCCAATGGTCAGTGGGCCCTAGGCCTGCCCCAGCCTGAACCAGGGCCTGGTAGGGGGCCGGCACCAGGAGGTTGACCGCTGGGCTCTCACCTGCCTCCTATTTAGCTTTCACCTCAGGCCTCTTTCCCCCAGCCCAGGGCAGCCCTCCTGTGAGGAAGCATGAGTGAGAGACCCAAACGAGAGGGGTGCCTCAGTGGAGTAGGGTGCAGAGTCACTCACTGAGCAGTGAAGACTTGGACCAGGATGCAGAAGCTGTAGAGGTCTGAGGTGGTGGCAAGCATGTCCCCACAGATGAGTTCAAGTGGGAGCCATGGGTATAGCTCAGGAGGCAGGGGCAACCCTGAGCCTGGGCCTCCCAGGAGTAGCCCTGCTGAGGCCTGTGGAGGCCAAGCGGCCTGGTGAGCCAGTGACCACTGGACAGGGACACGGGCAGGTAGGTGAAGCAGGGACTCACTTGGGCCTCAGCCAGCACTGGTGCAGTGACCGCCCATGCTCCAGGCTGCCCCCCTTGGCCAGGCCTGGCCGCACCAGCTGTCCAGCATGAGAGCTGAGGCCGTGCAAACACGCCAGCGGGCCTGCAGGAATGGCAGGGCCTCCAGCCCCTGCAGCCGCAGATGTCTGGGCAGCAGGCCTGGCGCGGTGCAGGGCCCTCCCTCCCTCAGTCTCTGTGTGGGCAGCACTGCGTGCAGGGAGCCCAGCCACACGGGGTCGAGGAGAAGGCACAGCCCCGACAGGTTGGCCGAGGGGCTCAGCGCCATCAGCAGGAACAGGCTGGGGTGGTGTAGGGCACTGGGCAGAAGAGCAGGCGACTCACAAGGCGTTCCCAGCCTGCAGTGGGGGCTGCTCCTGGACACAGATCAGCATGTGCCAGTGAGCTGCACCAGCCACCGGACAGAGGAGACACGGAGACCCGGCTCACAGAACCAGGCAGTGACAGAGCCCCGTTCACACCCCATCCATGGTATCCTGCACCATCCTCTCTGGGGCCTACAAGACACAGTCAGTCCAGGAGCGAAGGGGGTGGGTGGGTAGGGAGGGGCATCTCTCCAGTAGGAGGGCTCCATGCCAGGTGTGGCCCGGAAGTGAAGACTTAGACTGTGGCCACGGCTGCACCCTCATGAAGCACCTAAGGCAGAAGAGCAGGCAGGAGATTAGTCTGTGGGCCTGGGCTGGCCTGGGGAGGTGGCTGGGTGGCCTACCTGTCGTGCTCAAGGGCAGCCAGCAGCACATCAGGCCGGGTTCCAGTGGCCTTCCACTGCTGCACAGTCAGGGGGTAGCCCCTCCACTGGAGGCTGGAGAACAGCCAGAGGGACTATGAGGCAGGGCAGGTCTGAGACAAGGAGGTTTTCCCTGTAAGGGGAGCAGGAGAGCTGGATTCTCCTCAGAGGTCTGCTGACAGCCTGGCAGGGGGCATGGGGGGGGGACTGTCTCTCACTTGGCCAGGAGGGTGTGGGAGCTGCTCTCCCAGGTGCGGTCAGGCTGGCCCTGGGCCGGCAGCAGCTCCTGGGGGTCCACGAGGGGTATGCCTGTTACCAGACCCAGTGGCCACAGGCGGCTTAGCTGGGGATGTGGAGTGGGACTTTGAGGTACGAAGAGGACAAGGGTGTCCCTGCTCCCCCAGCTTCTCCTGCTTACCTGGCAGAACCCCAAGGCTGGGGTTTGTGGGGGTCTTCTGATGCGCTCTGGCCTCCATGTCCTGGGGCAAAGGGCAGTCTGAGGGTAAGTCTGGGGTAGCTGGGAGCGGTGGGTGGGTGGGCTTCACGGTGTGGATAGTGACCTGTCCACCTGAGCCAGCTGGAGCAAGGGCAGAGAACCACGCAGGCTGTGTCCAGAGCTGGCCTGCAACTGGCCCAGGGATACAGTGGGCACGGACACTGCCATGCACTAGTGCCGATGCATGGGCATGACCGTGCGGTAACAGCTCCAGCGCCTGGATGGGGGGTGTCCGGTGAGGCCCAGAGGGGGTGCTGGCTCTGATGTCCCCACCCTACCTCAGGCCAGTGCTTACCTCCCAGTTCTGCCTGGCATCATCCAGCTCCGCCAGCCCCGAGGCGTGGGCTCCCCTGCCTGCGGCAGCTGCAGCGCCCCCAGGCCGTGGCCCAAGAACGCACCTGCGTGCACAGGTGCACTGCCATGGGCGCAGCAGAACAATGACAGGACTGGATGGCAAAGGGGACACTTCAGGGATAAGAGATGGCAGGATGGGAGCTTAAGGGATGAAAGGGGTCACTGGGAACATGGGAAGTGGATCTCAGGATGGGAGGGGTCACAGTGGGGTGTTTGAGAGGAGAGGATCAGTGTGAACATGGGAGGCACCAGCAGAACGGGAATAGTCACTGGAGGACAAGAGGGGGTCCCTGGTGAAGGGCGGTTATCAGGGGTTGGGAGGGGGTCAAGAGGGGGAGAGGCCTCTTGGCAGAGAGCCCTGGCTCTCAGGATCTCTGGGGCTCAGACTCGGGGCCCTGGGGGCGTGGGGACATCACCACCTGCCCACTCACTGGTTGGGATTGGCGTCAAAGGCCAGCAGCAACTTCACAGCAGAGCTGTGGCCCAACAGCACCAAGAGGAAGAGCCCTGTCTGCCCAGCAGAGTTCTCACCATCTACCTGGACAACTGAAGGGCAGAGAGGCTTAGGGCTGTCCCAGAGATCTTGGGCGCTGCCAGGCAACACCTCTGCCAATTCCCTGCACCTATAATCCCTCCTTGACTGGGTGATTCTTGATTCCAGGTTCTCTATGTCCTGGAACACCACCCCCCCCAACAAGCTGCTGGGAACTCTGCCTCAAAATCTGTCTCAAAGCAGTGCTCACCATTAAATCCATAGCTGGAACAAGGGGTGACATTCACCTGCCATGCCAACATCCATCCCCCGTCCCAGAGGTGTCAGGATCACAGAAAGGCACCCAGGGGCTAGGGGGAAGTGGATTTCATGAGGACAATGCCTCATGCACTGTCCAGGGCAGGCAGCCTCCACCCAGCTCTAATTCAGTGTATGCATACAGGTCCCACCTGGCCAGCATCCAGTTCTTCAAGAAAAGCAGATTTTGGATTTTATCGGGAAATCTCTCAAGTTATTTTTGAGCACTGCACTAAGAGCTGAATCCAAGCAGCAACTTCCTCTTCACCTCCACGTCCACGTCCGTCCCAATCTCCTGCCCACAGTCGTCCTTCTCAGATACTGCCTCCCAACCCCTCACCTCTGCATCCAGGATGCCCAATGTCCTCCTCCTCCAGAACCCAGCCCAGATCACTAAGGAGGGCAAACGCATGAAGTCTTGTCTTTGCACTCCTATGTCCTTGGCACACAGGGCTAATCAATCAGGCACTTGGTCCAACCAGGTTGGTCTCTGCCACAAAATCCTTCCAAATGGGGTCCTTTAGGAACCTCTGAATATACATTTATTGTATTCTGTTTTACTCAGTAACCCACTCTCTTTTGCAGGGGCATCCGACCTGTTTTTCTGCATTTGTCTTTTCCTGCAGAGGGATCTTCTTAAATTTAAATCATTGCATGATATAGGTATTCATTATAATGATAATCATTTCATTTCATGTATAGATAATCTTATACAAATTGTTCCAAAAACAGAAAAATAGAAAAAGACTGTAAGGCTGATTTTATGAGGCTAGTATGGCCTTAATTCCAAAACCAGATAAGAGTTTCCAGAACAAGAAATGAAATTATCAATTGCATTTATGATCATATATGGAAACACCTCTAAATAAGTAAAAGGGATAACCCAACCAACCGACTTATTCCCAGAAAGAAAAGATGATTCAACATAAGAAAATTTATCACTGGAGTAAAATGCATTCATGGATTAAAGGACAGAAATCACATTTAACTCTGTAGATACAGAAAAAGTATCTAATAAAATTCAACCCTTACTTATGATTAGGGAAAAAAAGGAAAACCTCAGAAAACTAAGAATTAATGGGAACTTCCTTACTTGATAAAAATTATAGACCAAAACACAAAACTATACATGATACTTAAGGCAGAAACACACTCATTCCCCTTCATATCAACAAGGAAAGAGATGTACATCGACAAGGTTTGAGAGTTCTGGCCAACATCTTACAACAAGAAAAAGAATGAAAGGGCTTAGACCCAGTTGTCACCACATGCAAATAACAAAACATGTCAAGAATCAACAATTATATTAAGTTCAGAAAGTGGCCAGAAACACAATCAACTTCCCAAAATCAATGAAAAGTGGAAATCGTAAATCGGATGTCGACTCTCTACTTACACCTCCAGTAGTTTCCCATCATCACACACAGAACAAAATCCAACCAGCTCACACCCCTTGAGTCCCTCTCTTGTCTGTTCCTGCTGCCTCTTCAGCTTCAGTCCTTTCCCTGAGTCTCCTGCTCCCCGCTGCGACCGAACACATACCCAGTTTGTTTTGGCCTCCGGGTCTCTGCGCTGGCTATTCCATCTTTCTGAAGTGCTCTTCCCAAAGGCTTTTGCGTGATTGGCTCTTATATTGTGGGGCTCAAATATCAACCCATCCAAAAGGCCATCCTTTTCAGTATGTCTACCTCCTCTTCATGGCTCTCTCAAATAGCCCTAATAGGTTTCATTCACAGTGGTTCAGTCCTGTTCACCCCTGAATCCCCATCACAGACAACAGAGCCTGGCACACAGTCGGTGCCTGGCACACAACTGTTGATGGGCCGAGTGAAGTCACACCTTCCTAGTCACACCATACTAGCCCCTGATCTTGCCCTCATGGGCAGTTCCAGCAGCCAAACTCTCGCCTCTCCTCAGGAGCCAGGCGAGGCTACAGTGTGGGCCCCCAGCCGCAGCCAGGCGATGCAGACGGCGCACCTGGACTTCTGAACCCCCCACAGAACCCCGCTCCACCGGGAAGCGAGGGCACAGTGAGGGCACCTGTGGGCTCCGGACTCAGGCAGCTCCTGGGCAGGGATCAGCTAGGAGGTTTCATGATGGCAGGAGAAAATGAAGGATGGGACCTCTAGAGGCAATAAAAACAGAGCTGGCTGGAAGTCCCGGGTGCAGTCTGAGAAAGGACACGGATTCAGGAGGGGTCTGATTTGTTGGAAGGTGGGGTAAATGAGCAAAAGGGTGGGCTCTGGGAGATTGACATACCATAAGACCAGGAATCTAAGGAAATCTGAGGGCTGGGCATTCTGTCTGCGGGAGTGGGTATTGTGGCTGCAGGGATAGGATCTGTGCCCGGGAAAGGAATCTGCAGGACGAGGGTCTGAAGACTGCCTATGGGCTGGAGTTACACGGGCTGCAGGGTTAGGCCCTGAGAGGGGGTGGGGGTTCCAGGCCGTGCAAGGGGGTCCGGGAGAGGAGGACTGCGGTCTAGGGAAAGGGAGGACTCTGGGTCTCCAGGCCGTGGACTGAGGACCAGGGAGCATATGTGAGCTGGGCTGAAGAGACTGAAAGGCTTCTGGGAACTGGATCTGTGGGCGGGGGCAAGGGTCTGTGGAACTGAGTGCACGGCTGATAACAGGGTGGGCTCTGACGGGTGGGAAGGGTGCGAAGGGAGTATGAGGGAGGGGAAGGTCTGAGGGCGGGTTCTGGGAGCGAGCTTTGGGCCCAGTAAGCTCTAGGAAGGTTCTGGGTCCCCGACACCAGTCTGGTAAGTTTAGCACCTACCACTGGGCTCGCACAGCGATGCCACGTGACCCTGAGGCGCAACTAGCCCTGCGGGTCTGGGCAGGAATCCTAGACACATGCTCATCCGTGGCTTCCCGCCGGATTTGCACTGGTGCAGTAGCCTTTCCCCTTGAGAGTCAGTCAGTCCCTGACATGACCGGAGAGGAGAGACCCAGAAGCCTGCCACAGAGCTGTCGACTGCGCCCTACTTGTCACCCCTTTTTTATCCCCAATCCCAGGACTCGTTTGAGGTGGCAGGACCCTGATCCCTGTCCTTGGCTATGACCCCATGCTTTTCTTCCGATGCCAAGGACTGTTTCTACCCCATCATCTCCTCTTTGCCCCAGACCTGGGCACCCCCAGTGTCCTGGACACCTCCCCCTGGACGTCCCCTGGGACCTTTACACTCATTGGCTCCCATACTGACTTCAGTGTCTCCCCCAAACCATATTTCCTCCCAGATCCCCATCTCAGGGGCGGCCCCACGGTCCTGTTTAAGCCAGAGGGCTGGGCTTCTTCTGACTGTGCCCCTCCCATCCAACCTGCCGGCCCCATCATCCATCCACTCAGCCTCCTGACTGTCCTTTCCACCGACACCCTTCACTGTAGCTGCACGCTGCTCCAGCTGCCTGGCGGGATTTGCTACCCTGCTTCCCTGGGTTCCCAGCTTGTCTCCTAGCTCAGAAGGTGGCCTCTGTAAATTCTTATTAAATGAGAGACTGTTTGCCTCTTCTCTCTGTCCCTCTCTCCATGTGTGGCCTTAGCGCAGCCTCTTGCCCTCGGTGCCTCAATGTCTGCTCTTCATCTGGGCATCCACTGAAGTGAAGAAAGTTCCCACATCAGCCACTGACTGGCTGAGTAGAGCTGACCCCAGGGCCTATTGAGGGATAAACTGCTTCAGAGTTGAAGGGAGGCCTTATTAGTCTTTGATCAATGCCCTTGCTATATGCTCTGCGGTCATCTAAAGGTCTCTCTTGCGCAGCAGAGGCCCCTAACCTGGGTGGGCTGAGGTTGAGATTAGCCCTTCCCCAAGGAAGTGGCTTCAGTGTGGGCAGGGCAGCAGTCAGAGCAAAGGTTCAGGATCTTTATTGACCACCTGACCTCTGCAGGTGCTAATGGGGTGCCCTCACGCCCCATCCCAGCAGCCTCCTCCGAAGTTCTTGACTGAGCAGCTCTTGTTCCCTGCGGGCACCCTGCAGCACACTCCGGTTCTCCTGGGCTCTCCGGATCAGGTAGGGGATCACCTCCTCCAGGGAGCCGTAGGGGATGGACTTATACACGGCATAGCCGGCCTGCCCTGTGGGGAGAGTGTTGGCAGGGTGTGGTTCATGTTTGGGACAGACTCCCCCAGGACTCCGCCTGGATCAGAGGCGAGTTCTAAAATATGGCAGACTAGGAGAGTGGGACAAAATTTCCCACTTAAGAAAACTAAAACTCCTGCAGTAAACATTTTTTAAATCTTCTTAAAGTTATTAAAATGCTACAGAGAATAAGGAATGTACTTACCCAAGAATTAAGAGAGAGTGAGAACCCAAAGAGGGAAGGGATGCAAAGGAAGCATTTCTGCCCTGAAGGCAAAATTGAGCTGCTCTTTGATGACTTCAGACAGTTAAGGGGATACGAAATCAAGGCCCAAAGGCTGGATGAGCAAGAGTTGTAAAGGAGAACTTCCCCCAAGTTAAGCTGGAACCCCAAAATCTGTACCCTCGGAGTAAGAATTAACAACAAGTCTACCCTCCCGCCTTCCCCCGTGCGCAGGGAATGGCCTTGACGATAAGGAGATCATGGAAGAAAACAGAAATCTGTCTCTGAGAGTTTGAGGCCATGGGTTGACACCCTCACATAGTTCAGCCCAAATCTGCACACTGGCATAGCTCAAGAAACTGCAAGCTGTAAATTTAGGGTAAAGTGGCTCTGTACTCCTTAGCAACTGGCAGAATAAAACAAATTTTCTGGTTTCAGACCCTAAGAAGCAACGCGATAAAGGTAACAAAGCTCACAGGAAACAAGACACCATGATCAAGAAGCAGCAAAAAACAACAGGCAATGGGCCCAGAGACACAGACCTGCAGGGCCTTTAGATCCGGGAAAAGCGGATCCATCCAGAAGGGTACGGCAGCTACGCCAGCTGCAGGCTCTGGGTGGGAGCCTGGCCAGGCATTGGCTGGGACTAGGAGAAAGGCTCTGGCTGGGAGGGAGGGAGTCCTGGGGCTGGGTGGGGCCTGGACGGGGTCAAGGGGGGCCTGGAGTTGGGAGAATGGGCCATTCACATACCCAGTGCCAAGGAGACGTGGTCACACATCCCCAGAAGCTGTCCAAAACAGACTGGCCCATCCAGAGGAATGCCCAGCTCCCACATGCTGCAGAAAAGGCCACATTATCAATCTAAAAGTGGCTGGATCCACAGCTGAAGGTCAGCCATTACGCACCCATATAGCTGTTCCAGTTATTCAAATATTGAAGTACTTCCAAACTCAATAATAAATAACCTCTGCTCTCAGCCCCCTAAAAGCTCCTCAGTGAGTCTCAGCTCTTTCCCTAGGGCCCTCAGACCTCCTCATGCCCCAGCTATGCCTTGTTCGGCTGGGGCCGACAGGACCTAGAGGTGTAGCAGGGGTTGAATATTTTGAATATCCTCCATAGAACCCTCCTAAACTACTGGCCCCACATTGCTCCTCCACCACCCTCTGCCCATCTCCGCAGGTGAGCGATGGAGAGGAAAAGAGGGGGTCTTCCTGTGGGCACCTGCTCCCATTCCCCCACCTCTTACCGCTTAGTTGCCTGGCGAATAGATTCCTCATTATGAGAAGCCACCATGAGACGGCTCCTGGTGCCACTGTGGGACACACGGGTCAGCATCAGCTCCAGACAGCGACTGTAACTGAAGGGAAAGGTTCCGTTCTCCTTACGGCACCTGGTGAGTGAGGGTCAGGCCAGGGGACAGGGGATTCCTGTCTCTGGGGGGCACCTGAGGGCAAGTACTCTGGAGTCAGGAAGTACCCCCATTCCATCCGCACAGGTTCAAGGGATAGCCCTTCTTGGAGCCTTTTTCCTCTCTTGTAACAATGCAAGTTCACCTAACGGTGCTTTTGGGGAGGGAGTGAGACGGCAGCGTACGTGAGACCTTTGGCACAACGGCAGTCTCCCAGCCAAGGGCCACATGACACGTACAGACGACATTCACCCAAGATCATTCAGTGCAGCTCTGTCTACAGAACACGATCAGCAACTACCTGAATGTCCAGCAGTGGGGACTACCTAAAAGGACGATGGCACACAGGGGAGTGCCGTGCCGCTGGAGAAATGAACAGAGGACGCTCTCTGGGCGCAGATACGGACAGGCAAACAGACTGGCCAGTGCTTTCCCTGCTTGCCATAGGCTAGATGCCACCCTATAGATTCCACAGGCTACACTGGCGCTTCTCCATTGCCCTCTAGATCTGTTCTCTGGCCTTCTTGGTCCCTCAGAAAGATGACTTACATCCTGCAATGCCCATGGAGTCATGGGCAGGAGACCAGAGGGCAGAAGAAGAGACAGTTCAGGGTATTTTGCCCCTTAGCCACGTCCAGGGCCTACCCTGACTCCTGTGCGTGGCCACACCTCCTCCCCATCCTCCTCAGCTGCAGCGCAGGGTCATGACAGCTTCCTGCTCCCGTGGGTTCCTGGGGGCCTCCATGTCTCTTGTGGCTTCCCCTAACCTTGCCCACACTCTATAAATGGAGTACACTTCACTAGATTTACTTTGGTTAAACCCCTTTGCATGGAATTCTGTTTGATATTGGACCCTGCCTGACACTCATCTAATTCTCAAACCCGCTCTGTGAGTCACGTGGTCTAGCTCTCCCCATTTCACAGAGGGAAGGACTGACGCCGCAGGAGCTCAGTCTCTTGTTCCCAGGCCGCACAGACAAGAGAGTAGGTGAGTGGCTGTCAGGGATGGAGTCGGGGAAAGGGGGTGTGACTGTTAATGGACGTGGGGTTTCTTTGGGAGGTGATGAAAATGTTCTGGAATCAGTGGTGATGGTCACGCGACCTTGTGGGTGTACCAAACTCCAATGAATTGTACACTTCAAAATGTAAATTTTATGGATGTGAATTATATCTCAGTAAAAAAAAAAAGTAACTGTTCCAGTGATTAAGCAACAGAACTCCAAAATGCCTAGGAGCCCACATGGGACTTGGATGCAAGCCTGGACTCTAACGACGGCTTGGCCGCTTGCCCCGTGAGCTTCGGTAAGTCCCTGCGCCTCTGCAAACCTCTCCTTGATCCACCATGAAATGGAGGTGGACTTTGTAAGCTCCACGAGGACAGGGCCTAGGGGCCACCTTGCCTTGCTCCTGGGACCAGGGTCTGATCTAAATCAGGTGGTCAGAAAGTATGTGGTGAAGGAATTGATTCCTTCTTTCCTGAGCCATGGAAAGGGACTCCAAGGGGCTCACCCATACCTTTCCCCTGGAACAGGTAATTTGAGGTGGGTAAGAACGGGGTTCTAGAGCCGGTGTGCTGGGGCTCAAATCTTGGCCCTGCTACTTACTAGCTACGTGACCTTGGGTAAGTGATTCCACTTCTCTGTGCCTGGGTTTCTTCCTCTGTGAAATGAGGATGATAATAATAGTATCTGCCAGTTTGGTTATTTATTCATTCATTCAACAGATCTGCACTGAGCATCTGCCTTGTGACAGAAACCATTTTAAGCACTGGGGGTTCAGCAGTGAACAAATCAGAAACCCTGCCCTCCCAGGGCCACACGCTAGTAACTAAGGAGATACACAGTGCGCAGCTGAAGTCAAAGCTGTACCAAGATGCAGATGCCCTAAGAGCTAAAGAGAAAGATAAACCCAGGAAGAGTGGGTGTGGGTGTTCTAGTTTTTGATAGGGAGGGCAGGGAAGGTCCCCTGAGAAGGTACTAGTAAAATAAAGACCTAAGGAGGTGAGGGATTGAGCCATGCAGCTGTCTGGAGGAAGAACATTCTAGGCAGTGGGAACAGGAAGTACAAAGGCACTGGGGATCATCAAGGAGGCCAGTGTGCCTGGAGTGCAGGAAGGGGAGAGCATAGAAAGGCTACGGTGAATATAAGCATGAGCAACTTCTTCCTGAACGCATCTCCTCGAGCAAGGGAAACAAAAGCAAAATGAACTCATGGGACTACATCAAACTAAAAAGCTTCTGTATGGCAAAGGACACCATCAGTAGAACAAAAAGGCATCCTACAGTATGGGAGAATATATTTGTAAATGACATATCCAACAAGGGGTTAATATCCAAAATATATAAAGAACTCACACACCTCAACACCCAAACAGCAAATAACCTGATTAAAAAATGGGCAGAGGATATGAAGAGACAGTTCCCCAAAGAAGAAATTCAGGTGGCCAACAGACACATGAAAAAATGCTCCACATCACTAATCGGGGAAATGCAAATTAAAACCCAATGAGATATCACCTCACACCAGTAAGGATGGCCAGCATCCAAAAGACTAAAAACAACAAATGCTGGTGAGGATGCAGAGAAAGGGGAACCCTCCTACACTGCTGGTGGGAATGTAAGCTAGTTCAACCATTGTGGAAAGCAATATGGAGGTTCCTCAAGAAACTAAAAATAGAAATACCATTTGACCCGGGATTCCCACTCCTTGGAATTTACCCAAAGAATACAACTTCTCAGATTCAAAAAGACATATGCACCCCTATGTTTATTGCAGCACTTTTTACAATAGCCAAGATATGGAAGCAACCTAAGTGTTCATCAGTAGATGAATGGATAAAGAAGAGGTGGTACATATACACAATGGAATATTATTCAGCCATAAGAAAGAAAGAAATCCTACCATTTGCAACAACATGGATGGAGCTGGAGGATATTATGCTCAGTGAAATAAGCCAGGCAGAGAAAGACAACTGCCAAATGATTTCCCTCATTTGTGGAGTATAACAACGAAGCAAAACTGAAGGAACAAAACAGCGGCAGACTCACAGACTTCAAGAAGGAACTAGTGGTTACCAAAAAGGAGGGGTGTGGGAGGGTGGGTCGGGAGGGAGGGAGAAGGGGATTTGAGGGGCATTATGTTTAGGACACATGGTGTGGGGTTCACAGAGAAAACAGTGTAGCACAGAGAAGGCAAACAGTGACTCTGTGGCATCTTACTACACTGATGGACAGTGACTGCATTGGGGTATGGGTGGGGGCTTAGTAATATGGGTAAATGTAGTAACCGCATTGTTTTTTCATGTGAAACCTTCATAAGAGTGCATATCAGTAATACCTTAATAAAAAAAAAAGAAAGGCTACGGGAATAGATCACGTGGGGTCTTTGGGCTGCTGTAAGGACTGAGGGGTTCGTGGAGGTGTGATGAGAGTGATGGACCAGTTTTGAACTGTGTAGGGGCACGACTGACTTAGGTATTAGCAGGCTCCCTCTGGCTGTGTGTGGGGGACAGACTGGGCAGTGGGCACAGAGGCGGGAACAGAGAGTCCAAGGAAGCTGCTGTTCAGTCGGGAAGTGATGGTGTCCAGGACCAGGGAGAGAGAGTAATATGTAGACACACACAGGACGCTTCAAAAACGTGGGTAGTGAGCTCTAATTAAAGGTTAGATGTTACTATATTCATCTCAAAGGCTGGTCTGGTGCAGTCCTACCTCCAGCTAGTAGCCTCATAGTCAGACTGAGTGGGATCTTCAGTCCCTCGGACACGGGCCACCTCTCTCTCCTGGTCCAGATACGCCCCCCGTACCAGCTTCACTCCGAAGGCCAGGCCAGCCCTGTCTGCAGCTTCAGCATCGTGCTTCAGCCGCTCATGTGTGTCCTGGCAGAGCACACAGGCAGCTTCAGGTCAGGGCACTGGGATGCCAGGCCCCAGTGCTCCAGGGCACACCACACACCTTCAGATAGGCCTGGTAAGTGTTCCACACCCAGGGCCCGCCTTCCCGAGAGCTGTTCCAGCGCATGGCCAGGGCATCCACCAGCAGAGAGAGAGCACGGTTCAGCGAGGTGTACTCAGCGTCCACCAGGAGCCTCACGTGCCGAGCCCGGGCATGCTGAAGTGAGAGACTTGGTCAGGCCTCAGGGTGCCCAGCAGGCGCAGAGGAACCCGACCGTGGTAGAAGGTGTTTATTACCTGTACCACCTGGTGCAAGCGGCTCAGAGAGGCCCGGAGATGCCGGTTTTGCTCAGCACTGAGGCAGGACACCTGGAGGTCCTGGGGGCGCAGCAGGGGAGGCAAGACCAACTCAATGCTGCTGGGTCATTCCAGGGCTACATCTCCTCTCCCCCACCACCAGGGAGGGAAAATAAGTTTAGAAAGTGTTAGAAATATGAAAATTAACTACATCACATAGATACTTTTTATTGAGGTATAATGCAGTAGTTAAGACCCCAGATTCTGGGTTCAAATCCTGACTCCACCACTTCCTGTGTGGCCTCAAACAAGTCATATAACCAACCTCTCTGGGCCTCAAGTTTCTCTAATTTTTCAAATACTCAGTGATAATTGTATCCACCTCATGGAGTTGCTGTGTGGATAAAATTGGGTCGAATGTGAAATATGCCTGGACATAATGAGGACAGGACAGTGCCAGCACATTATAAACACTCAATACATGTTGTCATTGTTATAATAATAGGACACTGCACATACTCTCTTATTCATTTAATCTTCACAATGATCCTCGTTGGCAGGAGTTATTCCAAACTCCATTTTCCAGTGAGAAGACTGGACCTCAGCGAGTGAAAGGACTAGGAATGAACTCGCAGAAAGTGCTTAGAACAGTAGCTGGCTCATGCTAATCGCTATAGATGTTACCTCATTTTAGTGTCTTAGAACCGCAATTTCCTCATCAAAGGCCAGGGCCCTCCCTGCAGCCCGCAGGGCTCCGCCTGTCTTGCCTCCCCTGCTCCCCCGCCTCCTCCCACTCTCAGCCTCGCTCTCTCCCTTACAGCCGCACCGGCCGCTCTGTATTCTCAACATGCCAGCCACCTTCCCCACCTGGGCATTTGCTCTCGCTGTTCCTTCTGCCTGCAGCACTCTTCCCCCAGGTGTCCTTACCTCACTCCTGCCTTTCCTCTGGGTCTTTCCTCTGATGTCACCTCAATAAGGCTTTTCCCTGGTTTCAATTTGCAGCTTTCTGTCTGGGCCTTTTCCTTCCCTTTCACCAGCCTTATTTTTCCCTATGAGGCTTATTCCTACAGAACCTGTTACATACTGGCTTTGGTTTTAATGACCAGCAAGGAAGTGCCTCGAGGGCAGGGAGTTAAGTCTGTCTCCGTCATTGTCTTCTCCACCCCCTAATGCATGGTAGGTGGTCAGTAGACATTTAAGGAATTAATACGTTTGTGATAAGGAAATAATAAACTTTCCTGACTCACAGTCTGTTATGGGGATTCAAAGGTGAATAGGAGCTGCTGGTGATGGAGGAGCCAGTGAGTTCGAGAAAGAGGAACGCGCAGGACTTAGTTCCATTGCATCTCACAGGGCTGATATGGCCAAGGCAGGCCTAAGCCTGCTAACGGACCTGGCCCTGGAGGCAGGCTGGTCCGAACCGGCAAGCTCCGTGCCCCCACTCTTGGGGGAAAAGCTCTCTCCAGGAAGGGGCGGAGCTGGGGGCGCCTGCCAGTTACCTTTACCCCAGAGAATTGTCTCCCCTTGGCTTGGGGCATAGTCTCAGGGGAGTTCTGGGTGTTAGCAGCTGGCGGGGGCCCCATACCTGACGGCCACCTCATAGAGGGCCTACTCGGGGCCAGGTGCTATTTCAGGTGCAAAATATTGAACCCATATAATCTTCACCATCCTCTGAGGCAGGGACTGTTATCATCCCTATTTTACAGAGAGGGAAAGTGAGGTTACAGAGAGGTAAAGTCACTTGTCCAAAGTCACACAGCTTGACCTGGGATTTGAACCTCAGCTTCTACAAACCCTGAGTTCTAATCCGTCACTCTACATGCCCACTCACAGGCAAAAAGTAAGGGTCTCTCTCAACCACATATGAATCACTTAGGACAGTGCATGTTGTAAGTGATCAGTAAGTTCTCCACTACTAACTTACCGTTTAAAAATCACTTGCTTCATTCATTCACCATTTAACATAAGATTGATCATATCTTGTGTAGGTCCTAGGGGCTGGGGATATGGCAATGAACAGGACAGTTATGAATTGTGCTATGGAGACCAAGGATGGGTGGGGCTCAAATCTGAGACAGAGATGGTAGGGCTGCCTCTGAGATGG
Organism: Smutsia gigantea; assembly: GCA_032199065.1. Lineage (NCBI taxonomy): Eukaryota > Metazoa > Chordata > Mammalia > Pholidota > Manidae > Smutsia > Smutsia gigantea. Next base: position 52,800 of record JAVSCE010021366.1, read on the forward strand.
GGACAGGAAGGAGGGGAAAGTTTGAGAAGACCCTGCAGCCATTGTGGGAGCGAGTAGGTGTAAGAGGACTGGGGGATGTCCAGAGGCTCAGGGAAAAGAGGGAGCTAGACACAGAAACTGGGCCTTCCTAGTACTGAGTGGGGAAACAGAGTCTATAGGGTAGGTAAGAAGGCCCCTTCCAGGGAGGTAAGGAGTGAGGGGGAGCAAGCCAGGACCGTAAATATGGAGAACCTCCATATTTAAGAGACAACTACAGAAGAGCCTAACAAAGACAAGAGTGAGCCAGCAGAGATGGAAAACGAAAACCAGGTGTGGCAGTGTTGGGGACGCCAAAGGAAGCACGTGAAGTAACCACCTCGATGTCAAATGACTGCCCGGCAGGGAACTGCCCTGGGAGGATGTTGCTATCACTGTTCCCCACATGAGTAAGCTAAAGCTTATAAAGAGGTGAGACTTACTACTCTCCCAGGCCGATCCTCTGAAACATTAAATCCTGCTTCTGTGTGTTCTGTAAGTTTTAAAATTACAAATTCAGAAAAAATTAAAATTAAGGAAATAAACATTGGCATGTCTCCTGCAGCATTGTTTGGGGTGACTCAGAGGCCTCCGGTGTCCATCCCGGGTGAGATAAATCATCAGGTTAGAGGCAGCAATGGATTAGAGGTGCACAAAGAAACCTGGGTGCACCTTAAAATCAGTACTCAGTGCAAAAAAGTAAGACACAGAATGAGATAGATAATGACGCTATTTGTGTACATTTAAAAAGATACCCCAGATTGATAAAGAAGGGTACTTTCTGCAATAATAATGTTCAATATCTTGATTTGATTGATCAGGTGTGTGTATTTGTCAAAATTCATATCAATAGATACATTTACAATTTATACATTTCATCATAAGGAAATTTTACCTCAAAAGAAATAAAATACTGCAATAGCTATGGAGCTCTAATCAATGATATGCATCCTGAAGCATTTGGGGGGACGTGTGCTGATGTCTGCAACTTTGAAAATGCATCAAAAAAAATCGACTGATGGATGGATAGAGAAACAGATATGATGTGACTTAAAAGCAAGTAAGTAAACGTTAACAGTGGCAGGTATGTGGATGTTCACTGCAAAATTCTTCCAACTTCTCTGTATGTTTGAAATTTTTCATAATAAAATGGAAAAACATGCCCCGTAGCACCGCAAAACAAAATCACAATAACAAAAACAGATACAAGTTTTACAGGATGGAGTGGTTGTCAATGACAGGGAGGGTAGAAATAGTATATGGAAGTAAAAATAAATGAAGGAATGAAGGAGTGAAGGAGTGAACGAATCAAAACCCCATTGGTCTAATTGGAACTGCCAGCCAGCCAGCAACACGAGCATAGCTGAGTTGGTTGAGAAAATATTGATTACTTTCTTCTAGTTAGCATAGAACGACTATCCCACTCAGTCCCGTGTGAGAGCCTGCAGCCCAGAGTCCTCTCCCCTAGACCCTCCGAATGACCCATGTTCCATCCATCCCAACCATGCCCCAGAGATGTAGCCTCATTTATTCTGATTTTTCTAAGCCTGGGAAGTAGCAGGAAACCGTTTAAACATCCCGCTTGCGAGTGCCTCCTACACCCAAGTCCAGAGATCTCTGCTCCCCCCACGTTCCCCACGCACCATTCATCTCCCCCAGTCTGAGGTCCTTACCCGCCCCGAGTCCATGGCTTCGGCCAGTCTCTCAGGGCTCAGCTCCCAGGGAGCGTCTGGCCTTCGGACCCATGAGGACAGCTCCTTCTGCAGTGGAGTAATGGGTAGAGTGGCGAGGGGCCCTGGTGGGCAGCCACCCCTCCCCCACCCCACCCTGCCTGTCCCTTACACAGAGCCGGGTGCTGGCCAGCGCCGTCACCTTCAGCTGCATGAGGATGTTCCCAGTCGGGATGGGGGTCTCCATGAGGCTTCGTGACAAGTCCACACACCGCAGCATAGCGCTGAGGTTCCCCTCATACCAGGCCTCACTGCGCAGCCAGCAGGTGTTAGGTCCTGGAGCCCACTCACCCACTTCCTGCCATCCTCCCAGCTGCCTCGAGCCCTGACTCCCTACTCACCCAGTCCTGACAGCTGAGTCCGGCTCCTCCTCAGTAGGCACTGCCAGCAGGGGCCGGAGGCCTAGGGTCTGGAGCTGTTGAACACAGCCCCTCACCTCCTCTGCCGTCTCACCAGCCACAAACTGCCCATAGACAGATGCTCGGAGAAGTGCACCTGAGAGCCGGGAGCCCAGGAGTCGCTGAGACCAGGCCTGGAGCTGTGGTGACAGGGAGTGAGGGCTCAGTGCCCAGCCGTGGAAATCCCCTAGGCCAGGCCCTGGGGTCACTGCTCACCGCCAGGCCATGTGTGACCAAAGGGGGCCAGGCACACAGCCGTAGCACCAGCAAAGCCCGTGTCAGTTCTCCTGTGCCCTTGAGATGAAAGGCCCCACCATCAAAGCTCAGGGGCTTCCAACCACCAGCAGAGGGTCTAGCTTGGGAACAGAGCACACGACAAGTCCGGAGCATCATGAACCCCTTTGCCACTTCTATACCCAGTAAAGGGGCTTTGGGGGCAGCAGGTCTACCAAGTGCCCCTTGCCTGGCCAGGGGCAGTGACTGATTAACCAGACAGCAACCAGGGAAAGGCAGATCTTTAGGATCACAGTCTCCTTGGGGGGCAGTTAATCATTAATGGATGGGACCAGAGTTCAGAATAATGGGGACAGGAAAGGAAACCCCCAATAACATCCCCCAACAGCCCTCAGCATAAGAGCTCTCAGTTATTACATGCTCACTCTGTGCCAGTGCATGCTAAGTTGAAGCACAAGATCTGGAGCAAGGAGCTCTGCGTTCAACGTAGTTTGGCTGTGTGATCTTGGGAAAGTTACTTAACCTTGTGTTGCAATTGCTTCATCTTAAAATGGAAAAGTGTAGTGTTACTGAATAAATTTGAAAGTGCACATAATCTATAACCCAGCTGTTCCAAGCTAAGTACCCTAGAGAACTTGAACATAGGCATCAGAAAACATGTACAAGTAGGAACGTTCATAGCAGCCTTGTTTGTAATAGCACCAAATGAAAACCATTCAAATTTCCATCAGCTGGAGAATGGATAAACACACTGTGGTATGTTCATAAAACAGAATACTATATAGCAAGGAAAAAGGAATGCATTACTGATACATACAACCACATGGATAAATCTCACACACACAATGTTGAATGAAAGAAGCCAGACACAAAATAGGACACACAGTATTATTCTATTCAATAAACTTGAAAGCAGGGAAAATGAAAGTATAATAAAGTGTTGGTGATACATAAATGAGAGGCCAAAGTATAAAGAAAAGACAGCCAAGGAAATCAGTATCACAGAAGTCAGAGAGGCAGTTCCCTCGGGATGAGAGGAGTCATAACTGGGTAGGGGCTCACGGGAACTCTGTGTTCTTTTTTCTTAACCTGCTGATGATTCACAGTTGTTCACATTATAAATATTTTTTAAAGCCATACATCTCTATTTTATACTCCTGAAAGTACATTTCACAATAAAATAAAAGTAAAAAATTAATCATAGTATCAGTCTCATGGCATTGTTATGCGGGTCCAGTGAGTTCACGGCCACACACAGCCTGGTATACAATATGTGTTCATTGAGTACTGGCTGTGATCAGTGAGACCTGTGCCCCTGACGAAGTATATACCATCAATCACCCCTGCATTTGGGGACCCCCAAAGCCACCTCAGATTCAGTGATTTGCTAGAAGGATTCACAGAATTCAGAAAAGCTGTTTACTCACAGTTACAGTTTATTACAGTGAAAGGCTTCAGATTAAAAAGAGCAAAGGGAAAAGGTACCATTAGGTCAGGAGGCACCAGGCCTAAGCTTTTAGTTGTCCTCTCCCAGTGGAGCCAAGTGAACAGCGCTCAACTCTCCAAGCAACAATATGTGACAACACACACAGAGTGCACCAGGGACCCTCATGCGAGCCTTGATGCCCAGGATTTTTACTGTGGGCCAGTTACACATGCATGCCTGACCTCCCATACGACTGACCTTAGTCTCCAGCCCCTTTAGAGGTCAAGCTGATGCTGTGTGGCCCAAACCCCATGGAAGCAAAGATGCTCTTATCAAGCAGGATATTCCAAGGGCTTAGAAGTTACCTCTCAGGATTGGGCAAATTAATCCTTTACAACCCCCCATTCACATGTGTTAAAAGTGGAGACTAAGAGAGAGAGACATACCTGCTGGAAGTCAGAGCCATTTAGTGGTCAAGTTTGGATTTAATGACCTTGTCCTCTAGACCCCAGGCCTCAAGATTTGAACTGCCTCTTTCTGCTATCTTTTCTTCAGTACCCAATACACAAAACTGAGTGGCTAAACTACAAATCTAGGAAAGCCTTAGCTAAAAAGGTTTTTAACTGTTTTTTTAATTCCATGCACAACTCATATTAAAAAATTAAAACAAATGAGAGATTCAAGATGGTGGCATGAGAGGTGAGACAGAGAACTCCTCCCAAAACCACAAATAGTATGAAAATATAGTTAATTAATACAACTAACCCTAAAACAGCAACAGGAAAGAAGGCTGCACCAGACTGCATACAGACCTCACAAACAGAGCAGACCTCATAAAACGGTAACATTCGAAAGCCTTGATCTGGCGGGACCCAAGCCCTTCCCCCACACCAGATCACCAGTGGGAGGAAGAGAAACAGAGCAGGGAGGGTTGGAAGCCTGGGACTACTGAACACCTAGCCCTGGAGATCTGCTTTGCGAGCAGAAACCTACACTGTGTGGTGCTCTGGAGGTTGGGGAGCTGGGATAGGTGGAGTGCTTGAGACACAGATTCTAGCCATTTGTGGAGGACGGGATCCACACCCAGCTGCTCTGGGACAAGGGAAAGGCAGGTGGTCTGAGAGGCTTCCTAGCAGTGAGAGGGCTGCTGAAGGGGTGGGGTTTGCACGGGGCTTGCTGTGCAGGAGAAGGGGTAGGGGAACAAGGTTGTCTGGCTGCGCTCTGCCCAGCAGGTTGGGAACTTTAAGGAGCTTCAGGCGCTCCATCCCCCTGGCTGGCTACTCAGCTCCGAGGCCCCCAACTGTGCCACGCAGCCTGCTGAGCTTTCCTCCTGCCCTGACAGCACCGGCTCACAAACTGGCTGTCACTGAGCTGCTGTCAGGCCATCCAGAGAGAGGCTTCACCTACAACAGCTAGAGACGCCGAGCAGAGGCTTACACCTGTGTGCTCGGCCCACTGGCTGTGACACTGGAGACACGCAAGGCAGATGGGAATCAGGAAACAGATCTTTCCTCACCCCAGGCACCAGCTCCACTCCCTAACGATCCCCAACTTCACTCTAGGGGCTGAGCAGCTCCAGAGATTGGAGCTTCAGGGGACTAGAGGGCATCACATAGAAGTATGAAATGTCAAAAGAACCTGGTTCAGACCAAAATCTCAAAAACCCCAGAAAAAGGGCCAAATGAAACTGAACTCACCAATCTTCCTGAAAGAGAGTTCAAAATAAAAATCATAAACATGCTTATGGAGGTACAGAAAAATATTCAAGAACTCAGGAACAAATTTAAGATGGAGATTCAATCATTAAGAAATTCCATATCTGAAAGGAAATACACAATGGAGGGATTTAAAAGCAGATTAGATGGAGTAGAAGAGATGGTAAATGGAATGGAAATTAGAGAAGAGGAATACAAAGAAGCTGAGGCACAGAGAGAAAAAAGAATCTCAAAGAATGAAAGAATACTGAGAGAACTGTGTGACCAATCCAGACGGAACAATATACGCATTATACGGGTACCAGAAGAAGAAGAGAGAGAAAAAGGGATAGAAAGTGTCATTGAGGAGGTAATTGCTGAAAACTTCCCCAATCTGGGGAAGGAGATAGTCTCTCAGGCAATGGATGTGCACAGATCTCCCAACATGAGGGACCCAAGGAAGACAACATCAAGACATGTAATAATGAAAATGGCAAAGATCAAGGATAAAGACAGACTTTTAAAAGCAGCCAGAGAGAGAGAAAAGATCACATACCAAGGAAAAACCATCAGGCTATCATTGGATTTTTCAACATAAACCTTACAGGCCAGAAGGGAGTAGCATTATATATTGAATGCAATGAAGCAGAAGGGCCTTGAACCAGGAATACTCTACCCTGGTTATCATTTAAATTTGAAGGAGGGATTAAACAATTTTTAAGTAAGCAAAAGCTGAGAGAATTTACCTCCCACAAACCACCTCTACAGTGCATTTTGGAGGGACTCTTATAGATAGAAGTATTCCTAAGGCTGAATAGATGTCACCCAAGGGATAGACAAAGAGTACAGAATATGATTCATAACATACAAAGAATGGAGGAGGAAGAAAAAAAAAGAACTTTTACATTGTGTATGTAATACCATACAAAGTGAGTTAATTTAGACTGTTAGATAGGAAGGGAATTACCTTGAACCTTTGGTAACCACAAATCTAAAGCCTGCAATGGCAATAAGTACATACCTATCAATCATTGCCCTAAATGTAAATGGTCTGAATGCACCAATCAAAAGACACAGAGTCACTAAACGGATAAAAAAACAAGATCCATCTATGTGCTGCCTACAAGAGACTCACTTCAAACCCAAAGACATACACAGACTTAAAGTAAAGGGATGGAAAAAGATATTTCATGCAACTAATAGGGAGAGAAAAGTAGGAGTTGCAGTACTTGTATCAGACAAAATAGACTTTAAAACGAAGAAGTAACAAGAGACAAAGAAGGGCATTACATAATGATAAAAGGGTCAGTCCAACAAGAGGCTACAACTATTATAAGTATCTATGCACCCAGTACAGGAACACCTACATATGTAAAACAAATACTAACAGAATGCAATGCATTCATTTCAGGAGACTTCAACACAACACTCACTCCAAAGGACAGATCAACCAGACAGAGAATAAGTATAAAAGGCAGAGGCACTGAACAACGTATTAAAACAGATGGACCTAACTACAGATGGGACATCTACAGAACACTCCATCAAAAAGCAACAGGATACATTCTTCTCAAGTGCACATGGAACATTTTCCAGAATAGATCATATACTAGGCCACAAAAAAAACCTCAGTAAATTCAAAAAGATTGAAATTGTACCAGCCACCTTCTCAGATCACAAAGATATGAAACTAGAAATAAATTACACAGAGAAAATGAAAAAGTCCACACACATGGAGGCTTAATAACATGCTCCTAAATAATCAATGGATCAATGACCAAATAAAAACAGAGATCAAGCAATATATGAAGACAAATGACAACAATAATTCAACATCAAAAAATCTGTGGGATGCAGCGAAGGCCGTGCTAAAAGGGAAATATATTGCAATACAGGCCTACCTCAGGAAAGAAGAACAATCCCAAATGAACAGTCTAAACTCACAATTAATGAAACTAGAAAAGGAAGAACAAATGAGGCCCAAAGTCAGTAGAGGAGGGACATAAGATTAAAGCAGAAATAAATAAAATTGAGAAGAATAAAACAATAGAAAGAATCAATGAAAGCAGGAGCTGATTCTTCAAGAAAATAAACAAAAGAGATAAACCCTTAGCCAGACTTATCATGAAAAAAAGAGAATCTACACACATAAACAGAATCAGAAATGAGAAAGGAAAAATCACTACGGACACCACAGAAATATAAAGAACTATGACAGAATACTATGAAAAATTATATGGTAACAAACTGGATAACCTAGAAGAAATGGACAACTTTCTAGAAAAATTCAACCTTCCAAAGCTGACCCAGGAAGAAACAGAAAATTTGAATAGAGCAATTAGCAGCAAACAAATTGAATTGGTAATCAAAAAAGTACTTAAGAACAAAACCCCTGTACCAGATGGTTTCATTGCTGAATTTTATCAAACATTTAGTGAAGACCTAATACCCATCCTCCTTAAAGTTTTCCAAAAAGTAGAAGACGAGGGAATACTCCCAAATGCATTTTAAAAGGCCAACATCATTCTAATACAAAAACCAGGCAAAGACACCACCAAAAAAGAAAATTGCAGGCCAATATCCCTGACGAACATATATGCAAAAATACTCAACAAAATATTAGCAAACCGAATTGCAAAATACATCAAAAATATCATCCATCATGATCAAGTGGGATTCATCCCAGGGATGCAAGGATGGTACAACATTAGAAAATCCATCAACATCGTCCACTATATACATCAATAAAAAGGACAAAAACCACATGATCATCTCCATAGATGCCAAAAAAGCATTCGACAAAATTCAACATTCATTCATGATAAAAACTCTCAAGAAAATGGGTATAGAGGGCAAGTACCTCAACATAATAAAGTCCATATATGACAAACCCACAGCCAACATTATACTTAACAGTGAGAAGCTGAAAGCTTTTCCTTTAAAATCGGTAACAACACAAGGATGCCCACTCTCCCCACTTTTATTCAACATAGTTCTGGAGGTCCTAGCCATGGCAATCAGACAACACAAAGAAATAAAAGGCATCCAGATTGGCAAGGAAGAACTCAAACTGTCCCTGTTTGCAGATGACATGATACTGTACATAAAAACCCCTAAGAATCCACTCCAAAACTACTATATCTAATATCTGAATTCAGCAAAGTTGTGGGATACAAAATTAATACACACAAATCTGTTGCATTCCTATACACTAATGATGAACTAGCAGAAAGAGAAATCAGGAAAACAATTCCAGTCACAATTCCATCAAAAAGAATAAAATACCTAGGAATAAACCTAACCAAGGAAGTGAAAGACTTATACTCTGAAAACTACAAGATGCTCATGAGAGAAATTAAAGAGGAAACCAATAAACGGAAACACATCCCAAGCTCATGGATAGGAAGAATTAATATTGTCAAAATGGCCATCCTGCCTAAAGTAATCTACAGATTCAATGCAAATACCCTATCAAAATACCAACAGCATTCTTCAATGAACTAGAGCAAATAGTTCTAAAATTCATATGGAACCAAACAAGACCCTGAATAGCCAAAGCAATCCTGAGAAGGAAGAATAAAGTGGGAGGAATTGTGCTCCCTGACTGCAAGCTCTACTACAAAGCCACAGTAATCAAGACCATTTGGTACTGGCACAAGAATAGATCCATAGACCAATGGAACAGACTAGAGAGCCCAGATATAAACCCAAGCATATATGATCAATTAATATATGATAAAGGAGCCATGGATATACAATGGGGAAATGACAGCCTCTTCAACAGCTGATGTTGGCAAAACTGGACAGCTACATGTAAGAGAATGAAACTGGATTACTGTCTAGCCCCATACACAAAAGTAAACTCAAAATGGATCAAAGACCTGAATGTAAGTCATGAAACCATAAAACTCTTAGAAAAAAACATAGGCAAAAATCTCTTGGACATAAACATGAGCAACTTCTTCATGAACATATCTCCCCGGGAAAGGGAAACAAAAGTAAAAATGAGCAAGTGGGACTATATCAAACTAAAAAGCTTCTGTACAGCAAAGGACACCATTAGTAGAACAAAAAGACATCCTACAGTATGGGAGAATATATTCATAAATGACATATCCAATAAGGGGTTGACATCCAAATTATATAAAGAGCTCACGCACCACCACAAACAAAAAGCAAATAATCCAATTAAAAAATGGGCAGAGGAGCTGAACAGACACTTCTCCAAAGAAGAAATTCAGATGGCCAACAGGCACATGAAAAGATGCTCCACATCGTTAATCATCCGAGAAATGCAAATTAAAACCACAATAAGATACCACCTCACACCAGTGAGGATGGCCACCATCCAAAAGACAAACAACAACAAATGTTGGCAAGGATGTGGAGAAAGGGGAACCCTTCTACGCTGTTGGTGGGAATGTAAAATAGTTCAACCACTGTGGAAAGCAGTATGGAGGTTCCTCAAAAAACTAAAAATAGAAATACCATTTGACCCAGGAATTCCACTCCTAGGAATTTACCCTAAGAATGCAGCAGCCCAGTTTGAAAAAGACATATGTGCCCCTATGTTTATCCCAGCACTATTTACAATAGCCAAGAAATGGAAGCAACCAAAGCGTCTATCAGTAGATGAATGGATAAAGAAGATGTGGTACATATACACAATGGAATATTATTCAGCCATAAGAAGAAAACAAATCCTACCATTTGCAACAACATGGATGGAACTAGAGGGTATTATGCTCAGTGAAGTAAGCCAGGCAGAGAAAGACAAGTATCAAATGATTTCACTCATCTGTGGAGTATAAGAACAAAGAAAAAAACTGAAGGAACAAAACAGCAGCAGACTCACAGAACCCAAGAATGGACTAACAGTTACCAAAGGGAATGGAACTGGGGAAGATGGGTGGGAAGGGAGGGATAAGTGGGAAAAAGGCACATTACAATTAGCACATATAATGTAAGGGGGGGACGCGGGGAAGGTAGTATAACATAGAGAAGACAAGTAGTGATTTTATAGCATCTCACTATGCTGATGGGCAGTGACTGTAATGGGGTGTGTGGTGTGGACTTGATAATAGGGGGAGTCTAGTAACCATAATGTTGTTCATGTAATTGTACATTAATGATAGCAAAAAAAAAACAAGAAAAAACCATCAGTATGTTACATATTTAAGACAAACATGGTACTAAATGTATGTTAAGTTTCAATTTAAAAAATCTTAAAATTGGTTGTGGTGCAAACTACTTGTACAAATAAAAATAAAACCCAACATTCACCCATGATCCTGCACCCCCCCCCAAAAAATTAAAACAATACAAAAGGGGGCAGAGTGAAAAATTAGTCTTTCTCCCACTCCTGAATTTCAGTCCCTCAATATCCTCCCTTTAAGGCAACAGGGTCGCAAAGACAGTTTCTGCATAGAAATGCACCTATATGTCTCCTTTATTTATTACATATATAAAAAAATATTAATTATCCCTTTGCACATTGATCATTTTTTGTGCTTAATGTATTTTGAAAGATCATTGCCATCTCAGCACATAGAGTTTTGTCTCAAATTTGTAAGATTCTATATGGTTTCTTCCTTTAATCTTTGATAAAATTCACCAGTCAAGCCATCCGGGCTTGGAGTTTTTTTTGTGGGAAGGTTTTTAATAATGAATTCAATTTCTTTCATAAATATACAGCTCTTTGTATTTTCTGTTTCATCTTGTGTTGGCTTTTACAACTTGTACTTTTCAAGGGAATGTCATTTTATCTAAATTGTCAAATCTGACTACAGAATTTGTAGTGATAACCTCTCTTTCATTCTTGATATTGGTTATATCTGTTCTCTTATTGTTTTCTGGATCAGTCTAACTGGGGATTTTATCAATCTTATTGATCTTTTCAAACAACGAACTTTGGCTTTGTTAATTTCATCTATAGTTCACTGATCTGCCTCATTTTCAAGATTTGCAGATGGTTCTGTTGCACGGACTCCCATCATTGATGATCTCATTGTCCCTGACATTTCAGCAAGAAAATTTGCAAATTAAAGAATGGCCACAGACCACTTATGTACCTGCCACCTAGATCCAATAACTTTGCCATATTTGCTTTTTCTCTCCTCTTTCCCTGTCTCTTAATATAAATATTTCCCCCAGAACTATTTGAAAGTGACAGACCTTATGACATCCTCACACATGTTGGAAAGACACCATTCCCTTGCCCTGACCCCACAAAACTTTCCTGTGGGAACCCCAGGTCCCAAGGAATCAAGCACAGAGACTCTGGCCAAGTGTGGGGATCAGACATCTGCTTATGACTGCCTTCCCAGATTTTCTCCTGCAAATTCTAAACTACTCCTTCCTCCTTCCCTGATGTTTTTATTTTGTTTTGTTTCCTAATAAGCTGTCCACAGGTATAGGCAGCATATATTAAGCACTGAATAACTATTATTGAATGAATGGGTGAAATGAATTAAGAGTATATGTCATCCCTCTGACACTTCAGACCAATGAGTGTCCCACTCTCTGGACCAGCAGCCTCAATGTATGAATCCTCCTGCAGGGTTCCTGTCTCAGGGATGCCTCATCCTTGCTCTCCAAGGATTGAAGAGAAATTTTGCTTTATCTCCTTGCTCTGAGGATAAAAGAAAAAACTCCTTCAGTTGGTCTGTAAGGCCCATCATCAGTGCCTCAGCCTTGCTGCGCAGAAAGATTACCTGAGGAAATTACTTTTATTTTAAAATTAACATACAATAAAAATAACTTTTTTCCTTTGGTGCACAATTCAATGAATTTTTAATGTATGTGTAGATGCATTTAACACCTCCACATTACAACTAAGATAAGAACATTCTATCATCCCCCAAAACTCCTTTTACAGCCACACCCTCTCCCCACCCATAACCCAAGATGACCACTGATCTCTTTTCCATAACTGCAGTTTTGTCTATTTGAGAGTGTCAAACACATGGAGTCATCTGGTATACAGCCTTTGAGACTGGCTTCTTTCCATTAGCATAACTTTGAGATCATCTAAGTTGTTGCATGTATCAACAGTTTGCTCCTTTTTACCATTGGGTAGTATTCCATTGTGTGGATACCATGGCTTGTTTATCCATTTGCCCATTGCCTGATATTTGTGTTGTTTCCAGCACTCTGTGGGCTTTTAATCATCCTGATGTTTGGGTTCCACCCCCAAAGAATTTTATGTAACTGGTTATGGGCATTGGTAATGTCACTGACTCCCCTGGTGATTAAATGTTCACCGAGCTAAGAAATGCGGCCTCCATAATCCTGGCCCCTTCTTTGACTTAGTTCCAACACCTCCCCTGCCCCCTGCTCCCTTTTACTCATTGCTGTCCCTCAAACACACCAAGACTTCTCCTGTTTCAGGGCACTTGCTGTTCTTTCTCCCTTAAAACTCTTCCCTTCTTCACTTGCCTAATTCCCACAGAGCCTCAGATCTCAGGATTCACGATACACCTTCAGCAAGGCCTACCCTGAGCAGCTCCCACGGGGAAGGCATGTTTTCTCACGTCATACTCTGACACCAGTCTCGTAGTTACTGCCGCAATCATTCATCTGTGACTGAGTACTTAATGTCTCCCTCCTCACTAGACTGAACACCATGAGAGCAGGAGCCCTGTTGGCTTATGCATTAAGTTATCCCTAGTGTTTAGCGCAGGACTTAATTTCTGTTGAATGAATGAATGATTTAATGGATTTTTTTTTTACATTGGCTGTGCTAGAAATTTAATGATTCTTTCTTGCAGCAATACAGGTAGGTTGTAGATAAGACCCAGTTCTTGAGTCACTGTCATCTTTGAAGAAGTAGAGGAGGCCCCCAGAATCACCTCCTCAAAATATGATCTGGCATGAGGTAGAGCAGGGAACAGCCGGGCAAAACAGAGTTGCCCTGAGAGTGATTGCTGATGACAGCATCAGTGTTGAGATCCAGTCTTGGGCTATTAGAGAGGTGTAGGATCTGGACCTGGCACTCTCATGTAAGCGAAGACCCTGAGAAGGGCTGAGATGGACCTATGTCATTGCTGTCTCTTAAGTGCCGCCAGAACCAGAAGCAAATCCTCTCTGGAGGAAGGCTCGCACAGTTTGTTTGCAGGACTCCCAGGAACTAAGATCAAGCAATAAGTTCACACCCTAAAGCCACCAAGCACCCAAGAAAGTAAGTCACCACGAGTGAGAGTCAACAGAAACACTTCTCCAGTTATCTCCTACCACTGATAAAATACCCCTAAACTTGGTGGCTTAAACCAAGAGAATAGTTCATTTTGCTTACAAATTGGCAATTTGGCAGAGCACAGTCTTGCTGGCTTGTATCTTCTCCATGCAGTAGGAGCAGGGGTGGCTCGACTTGAGACTGAAGGATGCACTTTCAAGATGCTGTCCTCACATGTCTGACAACTTGGTGTTGCCGGTTGGCTGTAGGCTCACTCAGGACTATGGGTTGGAGGCCACAGTTCCTCTCTGTAGGATGCTTGGGTTTCCTTGCAAAATGGTGGTTAAGTTCTTAAAGTGAGTATCCTAAGAGAATTAGAAAGTAGTTGCATTGCCTTTTATCACCTAGACTTGGAAGTCACACTGTGTCACTTCCATCATAGTTGTAAACCTGCCCCCAGATCAAAAGGGGGAACAGAGATCATATCGTTCAACGGATAGTGTCAAATCACATTGTAAGAAGGGCAAATTTTGTGGCTATCTTTGAAAAATATAATCTGCTACAACAAACAAAAGATCCAGACCTAAAAATTTCAGTTATTGGAATCGTCAAAATCAGACTATAAAATAGCCCTTTATAAAACGTTTAAAGACACAAAATACACAATCACAAATATAAGCATATAAGCAAGCAGCAAGGAAGTGTCAGGAATGCAAAAGTGAATTTGAAAAATAAAATGAAAGAGGAATTTTTCAGAAGTGGAAAATATAATAAATGTAATTCCCAAAATAAAAATGAAAGCTCAGTGAATTGGACATAGTTGAAGACAGAACTATTGAGCTGAAAGATATATCACAGGAAATTACACAGCACAGACAGAGATGGATATATGAAAGAGATTAAAATACATTGAATACCTAACAAAAAACCCCCAAAGCAGTTGGGATTTGAAGAAATATCTGAAGAAATAATTTCTAGTACTGATGAAAAACATGAATCCACGGTTCCAAGAAGCAAGCATATCCTAAACTAGATAAGTAAAAATAAATTCTTGCCTAATGAAGTTCCAGGAGGAGGGATTCCCTGCCCTGGGCAAGTTTGCTATGAATTTGATCAGGCTGAATAAAAGCAAGGGCAAAAAGTTGGGAGTAAAGGGGGTTACCACTTTTATTCTCACCGCAGTCACAGACAGCTCAGTCCTGGGTGCTGGCTCAAATGCGCTCCCCAGGCCAGCTACAGGAACTGCTCCCCAGCACAGGGTTAATCCTCTGGACAGTAGGTCTCAGTCTCTCCTCACCCTCCACTCCCTGCTTCTATGCTCAGGCTTAATTCTCCAGGAGCACCAGGCTACAAGGCTCTCTCTCCCCTCTCCCTGGCTGCACCAAGCTCCCTCCTCCCACACTTAGGGAGCAACTCTGTGGGTAGTTCTCTGGTGACTGGCGGAGGCCTGGCCAATTAAGTACCAGGAACACAGGGAGAGGAGAGAATGGGTGTTTCCTCTCCACACCTCCCCTGGGCCAGCGCTCGCTCCCATGACTGACCAGCAGCTCTGTTCCTGGTGAAGTCCAATAAATGTGCAAACAGGCTTTCAATGCATACACAAGGCTATTAAGGTCATGCGAAAATCCTGGTCAGAAAGACCCATTTTCCTCACACCTAAGCACATCAAAATGAAATTGCACAACATTGAAGATAACCAAATCTATTACATATCTCTGCATCCTCCACAGCATAGCATGGGCTGGATGCTCCACAAATTCTTATTGAGCAGAAAGAGGGAGGAGTATGCCAGGTCAAGAGCACTGACAGCTTAAAGGCAAGGAGGTAGAGACAACTATGGTTCACGGAGGAGAAAACGTTTCTTTTGACCTACCTGAAGCATAAATCTAGGACTGGGGGAAAGTGAAGTTGAAACAACAGTGTGGGGTGGTGAGAGGCTAGGTGGGGAATCTTAGTGCTTGGCGGAAAAGGCAGATCACAATGGTCCGCTCAAGAGTAGTCATGGAAGTTTCCTGAATGAGATTCCCAGATGACCCTTCTGAGGGAAGTTACCCATTTTGTGGTGAGAAGGAAAAGGGCTTTAATATTAGTGCAGAGGCAAAGTTCCAAGCGAGCAGAGAATAAGCTATTCTGATTGGCTAGGTCTGAGGGATACACATAAGGCTGGAGCCCCTAGTGGAGTGGGCTAGATAAAATGCAAAAAGCACTTCTACCTGGAAAAGTGTGAGTGGGCACTAGATGACAGAACAGTTAGACTCATGAGTGGTTCTGGTGGCTCCAGGAGAGAATACATAAAAAAAAATTAGAATAGGGATTGGCATGTGGAAACAGCCCAGAAATGCTGTCTGTAGCTGATATTTCAACTCTTCAATGGCTTCCTCTCACCGTTATGAATAGCACCGTACGATGACTTTCGTGATTTGTCCTAGCCCACCTGACTAGCCTCAATTCCTATCACTCCTTGCCTTGACATCTCTCCAGCAACAATTTTGAGAAAATCCCTCCCACTCTACACTGCTCTATGTATGCCTTGATGCCCTGCATACCCAGTTAGCCTGTAACATTGGGGCTCCGTGACCGCTTAACACACAGAGGACACTCCCACCACCACCAAGCTTTTATCTCCAACACCCAATATATAACCGCTGATTTAGATTTTCGGCCTGGATTGGTTCTTCTCAAACAGGGCGGTACGGCCCCCTGGTGGGGGTTTTGGAAATTTGCTCAGACATTTTGGCCAGTTGGTGGGAGGGCGCTGCAGACTTTTTAGAGGTCAGGGACCAAGAATGGTGGACACTGCTTCCGCGTCCTGAACAAATTGAAAATGTCCTTAAAGGCTTTTATGTGGGTAAAGAATAGTTTTAAATTATCTGAAATTATTAACATAACACATATACAAAGGCATGACAATATTTGGTATGGTTCAAAATATGCTGACTTTTTCTGAACTGAAGCTATGTGTGTATAGAGTGAAGACTGTCACTTTTTTTGTTCAGAATGGCACATGCGTTGTTCACTGTATAGGAAAATCACAATTCCAATCATAATGCCACCTATGAAATCTAATGTGAAAAATATAACGATGTACATATAACATAGAAAGAAATGTGCTCATATTACAAGTGTTCAGTATGGTAAGTTTGCAGAAAGTGACAACACTTGTAACTAGCACCCGGGTCAAGGAACTTTATCATCCTTCTAGAAACCCTACTTATGCTCCAATCATGATCTTCCCCAAAGAGGACCACTTGACTTCTAATGCCACAAATTAATTTTACTCTTAATCAGTTTTTTAACTTTAAGCAAATGAAATCAGTATGTTCTCTTTTGGGCCTGACTTCTTTGGTTCAATATTATGTTTGTGAGATTGTCCACGTTGTTGTATCAGTAGTTCATTTATTCTCATTGCCATGGTATCTGTTGGACAACCACACAACTTAGTTATCTATTCTCCTCTAAAGGACACTTGAGTTGTCTCCAGTTTCTGGTAGCAATGAACATTGTAGTTCAGTTTCAACTGTGTTTTCCTCATTTTTAGATTCAGGTTATGCATTTTAGCAGTGATATCATTGACACACTGTTGAATCTCCAGTATTTCATATCAGGAGACCCACGAGGCCATTACATCTCATGACTGGCGTTAACTTTGATCATTTGGTTAAGGTAGCATCTGTCAGGTTTTCTCCTCCATGAAATTACTATTTTCCCCTTCATAGCTAATGAAATATATTCTTTTTTAGCTCTACTAGCTTGAGTGAGTTTCTGCCCCTTGCAAATTATCAATTTCTGTATCAGTTAACTACAGATTAGTTAACTACCCCTTTCAAACTGGCTTAAGGGAGAGGGGAATTTATGGTTACAACTAACTGAAGACACCATCCAGACTGACCTAAAAGGGGAGGGGAATTTCTAGTTCAGGAGCAGCTGACTTTGGCCACAGCTGTATCCAGGGGCTTAGTGTAATCAAGAACTTGTCTCATTCATCCATATCTACATAAATTTAAAAGGACTAGGTTCTGGGCAATCATCAGTAATAGATATCTGGTTGATTCACACAATAGCAAGGAGGAAGGGCATGAAGAGACCCAACCACAGCCTGGGGGTCTTCTGGAGAGTCTTACCCAAGTGGTTCACGTGCTGCGAACAACCCAGGACCTGGATCATCAACATATTCTGGCTAGCACAGTGGTTGGTTCAGGGATGGGCATAAGACCCAAGATGAGCTGATGAAAAACAGTCCCAGAACTTTCCAGAACTATTGGCAAAGAGGCACTCTGGATGCTGAGCTTGTGGAATGCAAGCCTAGAACTGTAAATGGTCATCTTTGTGTCTTAAATGAACAGTCTACTTGAGAATGAAGTCAACACAGAGAAAAGCACAGCCAAGATAAATCCTTCATTGAACTAAACAGTTTTGATAATATGATTAATCAACTAGAAGTGGAGGCCTAAATAAAGATTATACTTAACTATACTAGGTTCTCCATGGAAATAGGCAGATTCCTCAGTTGTCTTTTCCTGATATTCAATATAAGCAATAAGAATTCTCTTGCTGGGCTGCTTTATTATAAAGCCTGTTTTACAAATCACCTTTATTGAGGTATAATTTGTATACAACGAAATGCACCCATTTTAATTGTACAGTTCAATGAGTCTTGACATATCTATACACCCATGTTACCACCATTACAATCATGACTTAGAACATTTCCATCACCCCCCAAAGAGTTCTCTCATGCCATTTTGCAGTCAATTCCCTTCTCATGGCTCCAGGCAACCACGGATCTGCTCTGTCACCATAGATAAGCTTTGCCTGTTCTACAATTTCTAACAGTGAACTCATACACTATCTATTCTTTTGTGTTTGCCTTGTTTTAATAGAACTTATTTTATTTTCTATAGAATCTACTCATGTTTACATATGTCATAGTCTATATATGTCATGTCTTAGATAACTGTCAAAAATAATAAATAGGACATAATAATAGTTCAAAAGTTAAACTTACTATTGAGATGTAGTTGAACTCAAAATGTAGTTCAGATGTAGTTGAACTCAAAATGAACTGAGTTTTTAATATGTCTTTTCCTACTTCTGAAAATTTTTACTTTAAAAAATACAGCATAGACTCAAAATACCAGCATAGACTCATAGCTCAAAACAA
Organism: Smutsia gigantea; assembly: GCA_032199065.1. Lineage (NCBI taxonomy): Eukaryota > Metazoa > Chordata > Mammalia > Pholidota > Manidae > Smutsia > Smutsia gigantea. The sequence continues at coordinate 71,631 of JAVSCE010021366.1, forward strand.
TGAACATAAAGACCCTCAGAATAGCTTTTAGTTATTGAGATGTCCTTTACAACTCATTGTGTCCCTTTGGAGAAGTTTAGTTTCTAAAGCCAACTCCAGGAGGAGTTGTTGGCACCAGCTTGAATCATCCTCAGTCACTTACACACTCCTCTGTGTCCTTTCCTGAAAAAATCCAATCCCTTTGTGTCTCATGGAACTCACCTAACAAGCTCAGCCCAGGCTGGAATGAAAAGGACCATTGTAATTTTATGTCCTGTAGGTGTAGGAAGAGGGTGTTGAGAAGGCTCTCACACCAAGTGTCCCCTCAACTCAAAAGGTAGAACATCAGGTTCCACAGGGTCCAAGTCTCCTGCCCCCTGATCATAGATTCTTCCTGGATCCTCATAGATCGTCTCAGGCCAGTGGAGGTCATAGGGGCCCTGACAAGCAAAGGTGGAGTTAAAACCATAGAGGGATGCCCAGTGGGTCATCATTGCAGCTCTGGGGGATTCACACTTGTACTCAACTTCCCAGGAAAAAATGCTTTTACTTCTAATTGTGAAAAAAATTCAACATGTACAAGATTATAATGAACTCACACCAATGAACTACCCATTACCTAGCTCCAACAATATCGATCCTTGGTCACTCTTGATTTGTCTGTATCTCTATCTTCTCTTCCCCAACCCCCACTCACTGTGTTATTTTTAATCAAGTCCAAGATATCACATGATTTTGTGTCAGAAAAATAATGTAAATGTCAGAAATATGAAACTTTTAAAAGTCCATGACATCAAGTATGAGAACGATGGAATGTGAGTCATGATTCTGTTAGACCTATGAATTTCCAAAACATTTCCTCATCAAAATAGAAGAGAAAAAAGACCATGTAGGGTGGTCCTTACTAGGGATGTGCTTTGCCCTAAAATTGGGAGAAAATGGTTGTTTTCACTCAACAGCTCTTGAAGCAGATTTGTCCGTGGGCCAAAGATGGCCTCCTACATGTTTTTGTACCACTCAAGAGCTAAGAACAGGTTTATATTTTTTAATTGCTGTGATATGTCAAAAGAATAATATTATTTGTGACATATGAAATGTGTATGAAATTTAAATTTCAATGTCCAAAAATAAAATTTTTTGGAACTTAGCCATACTTGTTCACTTATGTATTTTCTATGGCTGCTTTTACACAACAATGGCAGAGTTGAGGACTTGTGAAACAGACAGTATGTCCTGCCAACCCAAATATTTGCTATCTAGCACTTTACAAAAAGTGTGTATCTGTGTTTCAGAGGGCACGTATGGTTCAGAACCACGGACAGCATTTTTTATGCCGGTTATTGCCATGCAGATGGGAAGAGAGAATACTGCCCCATCTGAGATAATGTTACAGAGGGAAATCCTTAGCTCAGAGGGGCCAGAGCATTAGCCAAAGCCACACAGAAAGTCAAGGATTCTGCCCCCACCCCCCACCTCCCTTGCTGTGGGGTAGTAGGTGGGATTAGTTGATGATCAAAGTGCCTGTCTGAGGTTTCTGCCTGCCCAGACACCGTCTTCACTTCCCTCTGTGTTCTCCATTCCCTTCTCTCTCTCAGTCTTGAGTGGGACTGGCCCCTGCTCCCTGATGTCATGTATGGGACTCTGAGCCAGACCTGCCCAATTAGCATATTCTACTCCCTGCCTCAGTGGTTCATTGATGAGTGTGACCCAAACGAGATAAGTAAGTGTCAGCATTGGGGCATTGGAACTATTGGAAATAGGCATTCTCTTTCTTTGAAATTTTCTATGCTACTAGTACATCAACCTGGATTTTCTAGGGGCATCGTTAGAGAGGAAATTCTGGGTCTAGTTTGGTGGGCTTGAAGACAATTCTATCCCTTGAATTTTCAATTGAGTAGGCCAAAAAATTGTTTCTCTCTGTATATTTCTCTGCTTAACCAGTGTAGTGGAAATGGCTAATTATCCCCCAAAATGCATACCTTCCTTCTTCCATAACAATAAAGCTGTAGCGAGGCACATAGCAGACAAGTTAGACTACATCTCTCAGTCTCCTTTGAAGTTCAGTGTAGCCATGTCCTCACCAGGGGAATGAGTAGAGAATACCGTTTCTGGGCCTGGACAATAGGCAGGGTTGTGCCTTCACACACTCCCTTTTTCCCTCTCCCAGTGGCTGAAACCCCCAGTGACCTGGCTTATGCATGCAAACTTGGACAGAGCACTAGGGAATGGCAGAGGAACGCAACGGAAAGAAATTGGGTTCTGAATAATCAGGGGCAGCGGCGCCACTCACCTGCGACTGTTATGAGAAAGAAGTAGACTTCTTTAGCCTACTGGACCATGCCAGGCTTTTTTGTTACAGCAGCTAGTTTACCCTAACTAACACAAGCAGAAGAAGGTGGGTTTCTAGCACTAGCCAGGAAAGACTTCTGCTGATACAAATCTCCTCACCATCTGCACTTCATCATAGAGAGGTCCCCAGGCTCCAGATGGCGCATACAGTCTTTCCACCTCATCATACAAGTGCCCAGGAGAGGCCATATCCTCTTCAAGACCTCTGAACCCTGGAGTTGGAGCAGAAGGAAAAGATGATCAGGGGACTGGGCCCAGGTGTCAGGGCATCTATGGGTGGGAGTTCTGATACTAGCCTGACTCACCGTGGGGATACGACGCTTCCTCCAGCGTTGGTGGCAGCTGGGGGCTGAAGTCCCTCATGGAGTGGTAATATGGCTCTACATCTGCTGTGCTGACCTGTCAAATACCGCCACCCCCTCAACAACAACAAAAAATGTATAGTCTTTTCCAACCTCTGACTCTGTAGCTCCTGGAAAGGGCAGTGATTAACCTAAAGCTAACAGTGGAATTTTAGTCGCCATCAGTTCCCTGTCAGCAGTGCTGACAGGAGTAACCCCACTCACTGTGGAGCTTCGAGTGTCCCGGTCTCCAGTCCACTGGCTTTCCTCATATTCGTTCCTGACTCTGTCCTCCTCCGACCTTCCAGGATGGAGCATGGAGGGCAGTTAGGTTTGACCCTCTGACACCTGTCACCCCCAAACCTCCTCCCTCAGAGCCTTCTTTATTTATTTTCCCTCAGAAAAAATATCCCCACTTACCCTAATTCCGTCTTTTCTGAGATGCCTAAGGGAAGTAGGAAAAAAGGGTCATAGACACCCCACCTCGAGCCCACCTGGTTCTCAGAGACCTTCAACATGCAGCAGCCCCAGGACTCCCAGTCACCCTTGGCCTCCGGCCTCCATCCTGGCAGGAGAAGGGTCTCTCCTCACCTGCAGCAAGGCGCTTCAGTCTCCGCTGCCAGAGGTATCCCCCGACACAGGAGGCGTTAGAAAGCAGCAGGAGACCTCCAACAGCAAACAGCACAGGCAGCGGGGGCAGCCCCGAGGGTCCTGGAGGCAGAAGGTGCCCCTCAGTGAGCCCAAACAACTGGCTCTAGGCCTGAAATGGGGTTTTCTGAGGGAGCCCGTTCCCTCCTCCTAGGTCAGGGAAGCAGATGGACAGGGGTTTCCATGTCCATTCTTTCTTGCCACCCCAGGACAGGTAGCTCCTTTCTCAAGATAAGCCACCAGTCGTGGGTCCTACCTTTGCCTGAAACCTGTGTATGGAGTCAGGTGGGAGCTTCAGCTCCTAAGCTGGGTATCCAAGGCATTCTGTGATCTGGCCTTTTCCCATATCTCCAGCCTTGCCCACCAACTATAGACCTTGGTGTTGGATTCTCCAGGCACACAAACTATCTACGGGCTGTTTCCAGAATCACGAGGCAAACCCCCACCCCTCAGCCTTGGAATTGTCAAGTGCCTGTCTTTAAATGTCCCTTTTTTTTTCTCTTCTTCTATTCACGTTTCCAACTCTATCTCATATGACTTCCTCTTTGCACAGATTTCCACACCAGACTCCTGTGCTTTATCCCAGAGACTAAGTCCCTCTACGTAGACATCTGCTCAGCCTTCCTTGCCCCGGCCTCTGCTAACAACATCACTCTTTTCCTTTAAGGAAACTGTCCCTCCCCTGCTCTCAGTCTGTAGGACTGGGAAGACCCCATGGAGGCCCAGCCTGGCCAATAAGCTCAGGCATCCCTCTTTCCACAGTGATCGGTTCAGAGACTGGCATGGGGCCAGAACACTTAGGACACTCCTCTGCTGGTTCCTAAGAAGTGAAGTGAAAGGCAGGGGAAGGGAGTTCTTTGCCCTCTTGATAGAAGAACCTGAGAAGGAAGCCATCAGAGATGAAGGCAAAGTTGAGAGGGTGAAAAATAGTTCCCGGGTGAAAATTTTGAGCACCTGAATCCAGCCAAACTTGGCATTTCCAGTCTCACAAACCAAAAAGTCTTTTTAGTGCCAATGACAGCTGAATTTCTGTCACTTGCAACCTTCTCAGACTCTGTGAAGGGATTGTTTGCAAAATAGTCATGATTCCCTCCCTGTATCCCCACCCATCCACACTGTCTCTCAGTGGAGCCTTGTCACTTGCTTCAGCCAATGAAACAACAGCAAATGTAACAGAATCAGAAGCTTGAAAGGTGCCTGTGAATTGGAGCTGGCTCCGTCTTGCTGCTCTTGGGACTCCTGTGGCCATCTCCATGTGAACAAGCCAAGGAGAGACATGTGGCCCAGTTATCTGCACTGTCCCAACCAAGAGGCAGATTGTCAGACACGTGAGAAAACCGTCCCGGACCAGCCTGTTCCAGCTGAGCTGCCCGCTCACTGTAGCCTGGACCAGAACTGTTCAGCCCCTCATAATAGAATCATGAGAAATGATTTGTTGCTCTAAATGCCCGTGTTTGGAGTGGTTTGTCAGGAAGTAAAAGCCAAGTGATGATACAGTTCCTGCACAGAGCATGGATTCAGTTCATTCTTTCCAAATGAAACAGAATTAGGAAGAGAGAAAATTTATCAAATCCAGGCAAGAGAAAGTGCTAAGCATGTGGGTGAGGGCCCACAGGGAGAGAACAATCTCGGCTGCCCACAAGACAGAGGAAGCAGGATTAGAGAACGGAAATATCTGTTCTCTGGGGAAAAAAGGGTCTTCAGGGGATTGAGAACTTGCCTGCAGGCTGCTCTGTGGGCAGCTGGTAGTCAGGTTCTCCAGAAGGCTGGTCAAGACCTGGGTGGTGGATACATAGATGGTGATTAGCAGCATCAGGAATCCTGGATAAGCCTTAAATATTTCTCAGTCTCCTATTAATTTTTTCAGCCCATTTGGAGACTCATGGGAGCTGATTTATGGCTTCTTGGGAATATTTCAGAGAGCTGGAAATTGCTAATAATAATGGCAATGTTATTCACAGCTGTTCTAATGCCAATAATAACAACAAATTAGTAACGAGAGCTTTGTGTACAAGGTCTTTTTAACCTGAATTGTCAATGTTTTGGTTAATCAGGAAAAAAGATGGGTTCTTACAATGCCTTAATAGAGGTGTAAGTTCTAGAGCAAGGAAGTGAATATAATACTTTATGTTTAGTGCTTAAAGGGAAAGCAGGAATGGTAGGGGGAAAGCAGGAAGGAAGATTGTAGGGATGGGAAAGAGTCCTTACTTCCACGAGGAAAACGGCTGCTCTGTCAGGAAGGGCAAGACAAGAAGAGGGAGCATTCAGGGGGCAAAGGAAACAGGTGAGCAGGGGGGATTTCTTTAATTTAGTTTACATAGCACTTTGCACAGGGCTCTGTTCTAAGCACTTTAGATATATCAATTTATTTAACTCTCACAACTGTCTCGAATGATCTTACTTTCAGAAACTGACGCACAGAGATCTGAGATATACCTTATTTTTAGAAACTGAGGCTCAGAGATGTTAAGTAACTTGCCTAAGATCTTACAACTAGGAAGTGGCAGGGCTGGTACTTGAACCCAGTCTTGTCTGAACCAATTTCTGTGTGATTGACCATTGCACTGCAGTGCCTGTCAGAGTCAAAATGTTCTCATTAGTCAAGGAGTTTGTCCATTTCATCAAAGTTGTGGAATTTGTTGGCATAAAATTGTTCATAGTATTGTGTAATTTCCCCTTAATGTCTGGAGGATCACTAGTAATATCCCCTTTCATTCCCGATATTGGCTAAGTTATGTCTTCTCTCTTGTTTGCCTTGATTAGCTTTAATAATGTTATTTATCTTTTAGAAGTAGTTTTTTGTTTCATTAATTTTACTCTATTGTTTTTTTTTTCTGGTCCATCAATTTCTGCTCTTACATTTATTATTTTCTTCCTCCTGTTTACTTTGGGCTAAATTTGCTCTTCTTTTTCTAGTTTCTTAAGATGGAAATTTAGACCATCAGTTTGAGGCCTTTTTTAGTCTAATATGAACACTTAATGCTATGAATTTCCTGCTAAGCACTGCTTTAGCTGCACCCCAAATTTTTCATGTTTTCATTTTCATTCAATTCAAACTCTTTTCTAATTTCCCTTGTGTCATTAACCACATTCAGACAGTGTAGTTTAGTGGCTAAAAACTGGTATCTGGAGTACATCTGCCTGAGTTTCAATCTCATCTCTGCCTCCCTCTAGCTGTGTGAGCTTCAACAATTTGCTTAACCTCTCTGGGCCTCAGTTCCTTCATCTGTAAAAGGGAACAATAGTATCTACTTCACTTTATCACCCTATAAACCCTCTAGGCAACTCTGCCACCTGGCCAAAACTGTTTCTACCCACCTGGGGTGGTGATAGGGATCTGGGACCCCTTGCCAGCTAGTCCGCTGTCACCCAGGGCATTGCTGGCCAGCAGCCAGACCCTGTATCGTGTAGAAGGCTGCAGCCCAGTCAGTGTGAAGGTAGTGGTCTGGGGTGGTAGCACATCCATGTAGAGGAACCCTGGAGTCCCCAAAGCCTCATACCTGCATGAGAGGGAGACCGGTCATTTAGAGAGATGCCCAGCCCTTTTGGCTACCACCCTTTTTGATCTGACAGGGACCCACCTGATTTGGAACCTCTGTGGCAAGCCACCATCAAAGCCAGGCTTCCACTCCAGCCCCACTGAGTATGGGGTCATACTCACGACCTTTAATCCTGATGGGGGATCAGGGCGGCCTTTGAGGAAAAGGATGGGGGAAGTAGTCAGAGGATACAAAGGATTCTGGAAGATTCCTTCCATGCTTTTCCTAAGAATGATTTTAAATATACGATTGATTCATGTTATTGGTGGTGGCTATGTTCTATAAAGTCACCATGAACACTGAATTAGCAGACACCAAACTTTAGCTCATAGGGGAAATGCAGGGGTAGGTTCCCGTGAGCTTCTGTTCACCACATTTTCATCAATCAGTCACTACCTGGATCTTGTTCTTTGTGTGTTTCTGTTTAAATACCTTATTTAATATATCTTATTGATTCATTAACACTAAACTCACAGCCAACAGTTCTATAACTCATATAACCCTGAACAAAATTTGAATAAGGCACATCACAGAACGCTTAGGAACACTAGACAGCACTCAGCACTATGCTCGGGGACCATTTTAAACAGCAAAAACACTAACAAAAAGCTCAAAAGTGCAAAAAGTTTGGGACTAAATAGATTGAAAAGGACACTACAGTTTGAGAGCAGAAATAAGAAGGCACGGAGTGCCACTCTGATGGGCCTCAGCTGAGAATGTGTTCCTTGGGTGACTCGGACTTTTCAACCACTCTGTACACGTCCTTGAATGACTGAGAAAGCAGCATAAGGGTTGATTTGGGGGTTACAAATAAATTTTAGCAAGTAGGCAAATTTGCAAATATAAACTCAAACAAACAAGGATCGACTCTATAGTTTGTATGTTCCTCGTGGTAGACTTTTTGCTGCCCGTCTCACATCCATTCCCCTCATTTCTTTTGGTTATAGAACCTGGAATATCTTCTGGAGAACCACTGTCCCACATTCTCAACCACTTGCTTCTGATGGAAGCTACTTGCTCCCTTTAGGATGGACAGGTGACTGAGCCTGGCCGACCAGAGTGTCACCTGCCCCTGACCACGTGCTTGGTTCAGGAATGGGCTGGGGGCCGAGTAGAGCCATGAATCTTAATTCTAGGACTTTCATACCACTGTTAGGAACTGAAAAAATTCTATTCCCTTGAAAAGACCAACAGCCCACTATGAGGAGCCTTAGAATAAACCCAACACAGAGAAAATTTGAGAAACAGAGAGTTCCTGATGACAGCTGAATGTCTTGATGACTCTCCCATTAGAGTTCCAGTGACTCCTGAAAGTCCACTTTTCAGTTATTTGAGCCAATGTTACCTCCCCCACCTCCCACCTTTTTCCCTTTGTTTGGTTTTCCCTGAAGATCCAGTTTCCATTAGGATTTTCAGGGCAGGCAAAAACTCCAAACTCATTCGTAAATATTTCTCAGGTTTTAGGAACACTGCCATTCTAGGCCAACCAGAGACTTGGAGTTGACCCAGGGAGCACCCTCCCAGCACCCTCCGAGTCCCCTCCCACCATACTGATGCTGACGAGTTGAATGTTGGTGTGGTCCAAGCCAAGGGGGTTGGTGGCTGTGCATGTGAAAAGGGCGTAATCCTGGGCTGCAGACACATTGGCAATGGTCAGGAGACTGCTGTGGACCACACCCTGGTGGTATGTGTGCTCTGTGTACCTGGAAAGGAGTATGGGAGGGACTGTGGTTGGTGGAGCACAACTGGAGTGCTACCTGGTTGGGCCTTGGCTCACCTGGGGTCTTCGAGATCCAGAGGGACCCCATTTTTGGTCCAAGTGAAGGCGATGTTGGGAACACCTCGGGCACGACAGTGGAGTGTGGCAGAACTGGTGCTGTCTCCAGCTGCAGCCACTTTAGTTAAAGGAGTGGGGTGCTCCACCTGGGGGGCAACTAGGAAGGGTTGGGGGTCAATATGAGGTATGTGGAAGGACATGAGAGAGGTGGGTGTAGTGGCAGGCCTTGAAGTCAGGGGTTTGGGTGTTACTCACATCTGACAACAAGACGGACCAGCCCTCGGGCTGGAGGTGCCACCCCATTGTCCACAATGCACTGATAAGCACCAGCCTGGGCCAGCTTGGCATGGTGAATCCGAAGGCGCCCAGTGGACCCCTTTGACGTCTTCTCCATGTCATCCAGGCTCTGGTCCTCCTCCTCTTCTCGCTGGAGGCCCAAGATTCAGGATTCATGTCTGTCCCCAGCTCCATTATCCCCCAAACTGGGTCCCTTCGGTAGTTTCATTCTCCCAATCACAATCACCCTATACAGGGCTAGCAAAGAAAAAATTCTTCCTATTATCCATCCACCCATCTATTTTTCTAGCCATTCATGCTTGGAACCATCTATCCACTCATCCATCCATCTGTTTAACCACCCATCTGTCCACTAATTCATCCATGTATCCACTCATCCACCTACTTCTCCTTCCATTTATTCACCCATTCATTCATCCAACCATTTGTCTTCCTTCTATCCATCTATCTACCCTTTCATCTCTCCACCCATCCACCCCATGTATTCACTCATAGATGCACATACCCATCCATAAATACATCTGTTCATCAAATCATCCAGATACCTATTTTTCCATTTCTCCATTGACCTATGCACCCATCCATCCACCCATCCATCAACCTTGTACAGACATCTTCCCACTGATGCTGTGTGTATCCGTTCATCTACTCTAGCCATTTATCTACTAATTTCTCCCATTAAATCATCTAGCTGCTACCCATCTGTTCATCCAGTTATCCATCCATCCACTTATTTACTTGTCCATTTGTCCATTTGCTTTTCCATCCACTCATTCATCTATCCACCTGTTCAGTCACCCATCTACCTATCAACACATATGTCCAACCACCTGCCCATCCACTCACCTGGTTATCTATCCACTTATCCAACCATCCATCTGCCATTAACCAAGTTAGTTCTTGGAGCATACCCAGACAAGTATGTATTTATGCAGGGTCATACGGATGTGACCCCTCCTCCCAAGGACCTCACAGTCAGGAAACCAAATCCCCAGCCTGCACTTCCATTTGCCAAAGACAGATCCTTACCAGCTTCTCCCAGCTGAACATCCCTGGAAGGATGGGATTGGCATCAACAGTGCAGACTATGTCCACAGAACCCCCAATATTCACCTCAGTGGGGTCCTGGAGCGCTCGGATAGTGGGAGCATCTGGAGAAGGCAGGGGTTGTGGAAGGCATTTGGGCCCAGTCAGTCCATGGTCAGGGAGGTGGGAGAGGTGTCTTAGAGGTGGCCAGGGAAAATTATAGGTGTAATATTGTCTGTCACTTATTCAGAGCACTTGGAGTAAAGCTCTCAGGGTTAGTGAGGTTGTCCCAACCCTCTACTGTGCCTCTGTGATGACAAAAGTAGGTCCAGTGGACTTCCAGAATTGTGTGGAAGTGGGGTTTTCCACAGCAGACTTGGCTTCCTGATGGGAGTAATTTTTATGGACATGGGCCACCTAAATAGTCAGAGATTCCATAGGGTCTCTCTAGTGGGCATGGTTCCCAAAGTGGGCGTGGCTCCATCATGGTCTGGGCTCCCAGAGTGGGATGGGTGAATAGCCCCGAGTGGGCAGAGCTTCCACAACGAGGGGACTCCACAGTGGTCAAGTTTCCCTGGGTGGGTGGGACCTCCAGCACTCCCTAGTTTCCTAGGGTAATGAGGAGGCAGGGGGTGCAGCTCACAGTGTACGTCCAGCCTCACTAGCGCTTCAGCGGTGCCCTCCGAGTTCTGGCAGTGCAGCTGATAGAGGCCATCGTCAGCGCGGGTCACATTCCACAGCTGCAGAGCTCCACCAGACAGGACGCGATGCCGGGGGCCACCAGCTGGGGGCGGTAAGGGTGAGGGGTCGGCCAGGCCCTCCTGTGCCAGAGACCTGCATCCCCTTCCATGCCCACTCCGTGCACCTGGGCTGAGACGGTAGCCACGGAAGGTCCAGTTGAAGGCCTCCGGGGCGGGGTTGGCAGACACTGAAACGGGCAGTAGTGCCTCGCCCTGCTCCACTGCGGTCACCACAAGCACCTGCTCCCCCAAGAACTCTGGAGGGTCTGCGGAGGGGGCGCCACCAGGAGTCAAGATGATTGCTAAGTTTGGGGTCTGGGATGGATTTGAGATCCGATACAGGTATAAAGGGTTATGGTCGAGGTCACCACTAGATTTAAGGTCGCAGACAAGGTAACAAGATCAGAGCTGAGGTCGGGGGTTAAGTTCAGTATAGAAGTTAGGATCCAGTTTAGGAAAAAGAGACCAGCGTCAGGTCTACGGATGGATAGAGGGTTAAGGATGAGGGTCATGGTCAGGGGTTAAGGTAGAGGACAAAGGCAAGATTGGACGGGATGGGAGTTGGTGCAGGGCCTGGGGTCAGGATAAAGGTCAGGAAAGTTTCACGGTTTAGGACGCAGTTCAAGGACAGTACCAAGGTGAAGAACCAAGCAGTAAAGAGTCAGGCGGGATTAAGAGGGGTTCTCGGCCTGTGCACATACATAGCACGTTGAGGCTGTAGAAGGCGCTCACGGTTTCCTGTAGCTCAGTGCTGTGGGCGCGGCAGGTCACTCGGTGGCCGTGGTCACGGGATGACATTCTCAGAAGGACGCTCCTGGCGGCGTAGGAGCCTTTGAATGGGGCACTGCGAAGCGGGGCGGGCACGCCTTCCAGCCTGTGGACTCGCAGAGCGTGGTGGGGTCAGGTCTGGGCTGCCGCGAGGGTGGTACCAGAGCCAGAAGGGGCTGGGAACTGGCAGGATGGCAGCGGGCGTGAGGCGGGACTCTCACCGCAAGGGGGCGCCACCAGAACCACTCACCCCTCCCCCTCCTTGTCCCACGACAAGTTGACAGGAGGGTTGCTGCTAACGCTCACGCAAGTCAAGTTTAAGGCATCCCCGGGGCGCAACGCCGACGCGTTGGTCAGGATCGTCACGTTAGTTGGGGGAACTTCGAGAACCGGTCAGAGGAAGGAGGCTCAGAGATGAAGAGGAGATCCGGGCTGCTTCCGCCCAGCCTCGACCCCAGGCCCCGCCCGGCCCCGCGCCCCGGCTCTGCGGCATCCGCTGTCCCCCGCCGCCGCCAAGCCCTCCCCAGGCCCCTGCCGTGCGCGCCCTCACACTGCACCACCAGCTGCGTGAACGCGCTAAGCTGGCCCGCCTTGCACGTGAATTTGGCCTGGTTGTCCGACGGACCCGTGACCAGCACCAGCTCGCGGGAGAAGGTGTTCCCCGACTTCTCCAGACTTCCCAGCTGCACCCGCCGGGGCTCCTGGGGCGGCCGCGGTTCGGTCACAGTGCGCGAGTCCTGAGGGCAGAGACAGACTGGGGGATCGCGGGTCGCCCTGCCATTCCCCTCTGAGACGCCCCTATCGGGTTGGCTGCAGCCCGCCCAGATAAAGCCTCTGTATGAAGAGCAAAAGGCGCTCCCTCCTCTGGACACCCTACCAGGGTGAAGGGGTGGGAACCGGAATCGAGCACCCACTCGCCCCTCCCCCGCCGGTGTCTCTCCCGCCTACCCTGCGCCCCTTGCGCCCTGGCCGTTTGGCTGCCTGATCGCTTGGCCGGTCCCACGCTCCACCCGCGCCCAGCCTTCTCTGCCCCATTCCTCTGGAGGCCTGCAGACCCTCATCCCCATTCCTCAAAATCCATGCCAGCTACATTTAACCAACACTATATGCCAGAAAACTCCCTTGGAATTCCTTCATTTTTTCTTATCCTTAGTTCTTTTTCCTAAAATTTCCACTTTCCCCAAAGATTTCCTTTGCTCTTTCCCTTAAATCCATTGTCTTTCCACATATTTTTAAATCCTTTCCCAATATTCTCTTATTATCCTAGTCTTTTACTAGAATTCTTCATATTGCCCAAATTCTTGGCATTCCCCTAGAATTCCATCCAGTTAAATGGTTTTCTATTTTATTCCCATAATTCCTAGTTTTCCCCCCCAGGAACTTCCACTAACTCCCTAACTTCTCAGGATTTTCCCAGAATTCTGTCAGAATTTCTTTTAATTTTAAAGGAATTTTATTTTCTTACTCCCAAATCCCAAGAATTCAGTTTAATATGAATGGATTTTCAAATGTTCTGTAGAATTACTAGTTTTTTCCCCAAAATATCTAGCTTTTGCCCATCATTGTATTGGTTCCTGGAATTCTCAATCTTTCCCTAAAATTTCTGCCAATTCACCTGAATTCTGAGATTGCACCAGAATTTCCTTTACTATTAATGAAATTGCCTTTTCTCTAGACCTCCCCATGCTGATCCACAATTCCTTCTTTCATCCTAGAATTCTTCATTTTCCCAGAATTCCCAGAATTTTCCTAGGATTCCATTTAATTCTCATGGCTCTTGTATCTTTTCCAATTCCCTGCCATAACATAAAATCTCCTGTATTTTTCCAAAAATTTTGGTTTTTCCAAGATTTCCCAGGAGTCTGGAAGAGAGAAGGGGTTCCATCCTCCCACCATATTCCTAGCCACCACAATCCTTGCTTGGCACCAACCTTGTACCAGGTGAGGGGAGGCTCTGGGTTGCCTCCAATGGCTAAACACACCAGCCTCACCCGGGTCCCAGCCCGGAGGTGCTGCCCCTTTTGAGGGCCTTCTATCCACAGCTTCTGGGCAGGATCTGCAGGAAGAGGCAGAAAGCCTGGCTGTTCTCTGGGAGCTGGGGCCTGAGGGTGGGGTCTCTAAGGCATGGGGCACCCCCAAGGTGAGGTGGAGGCTCACATTTCACATTCAGGGTGAGCGACTTCTTGAAGGTTTCCTTGGTGAAGGCCTCACTAAAGGCTTCACACGTGAGAGTCAGACCATTGTCTTCTCGTCGTGCCAGGAACGTCAGGTTGGACATGGAGATGTGGCCACCATGCAGGCCCTGACAGGAAATGAGCTTCAGACTTGGGAACTAGAGCACCCCCATCCATGGTACCAGAGGCCTGGGCCCACCCCAGACCCTAGCAGGGGCCCATGAAACACCTCCACCCCCTCCTCTGTCAGACCCAGGAGGTCCCGGGCCCTGTCCATGTTCCCCAAGGACCAGAGTGTCCAGGCTGCAAGAACCCTCCTCTCCCAGATCCAGGAGCCTGGCCCCCGCCTCACATCCATGACGGTCTCCTCTGTGGGCAGCAGCTGCCGCCAGCCCAGCCACCATCGCAGCAGGACCCGCGGGCGACTAGACTTGGTGATGCAGGAGAGCGTCACATTCTTGTTCTCAGACTGGGATGCAGTTCCCAGGATGGTAAGGGCACTGGGGGGAACTGCAGGGACGATGGACAGAGGGGAGACACTAAGCTGGGCTAGATGTCTCGCAGACCAACCCAGACAGACAAGGGACTGGGGACAGATGATGGGGTCTTTGGTATCAGACAGGCGTGATTCAGAGGCACAAACAAGATGGTTCTCTGGAACATGGACTGACAGATGGGCAGTCGGCACTAGGACTCACAGGTGACCTGCAGCGTGACCCCACGTTCCTGGATCCCTGTGGACACACTGTTGTGGGCCTCACAACTGAGCCTTGCCCCATGGTCTTCTGGCCGCACCACCATCACTAGTATGCTGCTGGCCACTGCCTCAGTATGCTCCGTGCCCCACGCTGTGGACATGGGCTGGCCATTCTGAAGACAGGGACAGGCCTGAGCCAGCTAAGGGCCAGCTTCCAACCCCGCCTTCCCCCACCCCCATGCCTCTGCCCTCACCTTTAGCCACTGCAGCGTGGCTGGCGGATTCCCACCTCGGGCTGTGCATGGCAGCTCCAAGCTCTGCCCTGCCCTCACGTGCCCCTCGTCCAGGCCTGGCCACTGAATGACAGGGGGTCCTGGAGGAACTGGGGAGCAGCAATCACTTAGTGGGTCTGGGGGGGCATCCACTCTTTCCAGGACCCACAACTGCCTCTGAACCCCCATGTTTTTCTCCCTGAGAGCCTGAACCTTCCGTTACCCCTGTGCTGCCCCAGGGAGCCCAATTCCTGCTGACTCAGCTCCCCACTTACACAAAACATTCATGGTCACTGAAACCTTGATAGGGGTGCCCAACGCTGGGCTGGATGCCTCACAGACCAGTAACTTCCCGTTGTCCGAGCTCTGAGGTGTCACCCTGGGGTGAGAAGTTGGGGTTCTGGAGTCAGAGTCATCATCTGAAATTTGTAGAGTCAAGGTGAAGAAGTGGGGATCCCAGCTTCCCACACCTGGTCTAAGTCTCTCTGCTGATTTCCTCTAGGATCTAGAGTTCCATGGAAGAGATCTGGGGGGTCAGTAGTGAGAATTGGGGTCCCAGAGGCCCACACATGGCCGAAATCTTTGTACTTGATATTCTGGAACAGGGGTTCCCATGAAGAAGTTTTGGAGCGTCAGAATAAAGAATTGGGTCCCAGATGTTCATACCTGACCCAGGGTTTTCATGCCTGAATCCCTGGGATATGGGCTTTTGTGGAGAAGTTTGGGGCATGAGGCTGAGGGAAGACATCTCAACTTCCATACCTGGCCGTGGCCTCTGTGGTGAAGAGTTTCTCCTGGGACCCTGCGTTCACACTGGCTGAGATGTCAGAAATTGTTTGTCCACCTTGGGACAACAAGAGGGCCGGAGGGGTGCCGGGTTTTCCCCAGCACAGATCCTGGGGAGCATGGCCTGGAAGTCCTCAGGGTGTACGTATTGCCCCCACCCTCCTGGTTCTGGAGGAAAAGACCAGCTCCGTCCCTTCAACTTTCAAGCCTCCCAGAATACTGGAGCCCTCAGGGCTGGGTTCTGGGCCTCTCCTGTCCCATCCTTTCTTGCTGGGTCTTTGTGTCATGAGCCCCCCGCCCGCCACGCCCTGCTGTCACCTCAGCTTCTGGCTTCTGCACTGATGATGACACCCATGTCTCTGTCTGGGGCCTCAGCCTCTTCCCTGCTTCCCAGGCTGGCAGTCTTACGATTTTGGCGCCTTTCCCTGATGTCCTCTCCCATTCGCTGATCCCACACTGGCCTCAGCATCTCCCCAAGCCTTCTCCTGCCCCATCTCAGGAATGTCATTTTCTGGGGCCCCTAGGAGAGCACTGGGGCTTCACACTGCCCCACCAGCTGCCCCACACTCACTCTGGAGGAAGGTGATGTCAGGTGCTGGCTTTGCGTCCCCAGACACACAGCCGACCACGTACTGTTGCCCAGCTATCCACGTGACTGTGCTCCCTATCTCAGGGGTCAGCTGAAGCACCCGTGGGGGGACTGGTGAGAAAGGGTTTGGGGTAAGCTACCGCCACCCAGAAGGTATGAGGCTCTGTGCTTGGAGTCTCATTGTTCACGAAATGAGTTCTGCGCCCTGGGTCTGAGGAAGGAGGGCCTGGGGGCTTGGAACCCTGGGCCCTGGGGTAGGAGAGGCCCAGAAGCCCAGATCATGGGTTCTTACCCAAGATGGACAGGGCCACTCTGGGGGACACCAGCTCTGGGCCTGTCTCTGAGCGGCCAACCTGGCATTCATACTCTGCATCATCGCTGAGGTCACTGGCTTCAATATGCAAGTGGAATTCACCTGTGGGTGGGACCCAAGGTCAGAACCACAGTCAGCCTCTGCTGGTGGCTCAGAGTCTCAGGCTCTGATCTCTTACCTCTAGTGGGGTCGCCTTCCAGGTGGTACCTTGGGAAGCTGGGGATCCTAGGATCGGGACCTAGGAGTAGCCCACCTTTGGCCCATTGCACCACACTGTCAGGGGCCTGGACCCCACACCGCAGCTCAGCAGCAGTGCCCTCCACCACTGTCACATTCTCTGGCAGAGCCCAGAAGCCTCGGGGGGCCGAGGCAGGAATAGGCAACTGGGCCAGGCCTGAAACACAGGGAGAAGGAGGGTAGGAGAGGAGAGGGCAGCAGCAGAGGGCAGAAAGGGTCTTTCTGGAGGTGGATGGGAAATGAG
Organism: Smutsia gigantea; assembly: GCA_032199065.1. Lineage (NCBI taxonomy): Eukaryota > Metazoa > Chordata > Mammalia > Pholidota > Manidae > Smutsia > Smutsia gigantea. The sequence continues at coordinate 88,407 of JAVSCE010021366.1, forward strand.
GGTCACTTGGTTCTGGGTCCCAAGGCCAGGATCCCACTCACCTGTGGTCAGCAGCCTCATGAAGAGCAGGGAAGCCCTGATGGGGATCCTCAGGGCCATCCCCCAGCCTCTGCCTGCGGCTAGTGCAGTGCCCACTGCCTGCCTCCTGCGTGTGCTTCTGTCCTCCTCTGGGTCCCTCTCTATATATCTTTGACTCTTTCTTCTCTTTGCCTCTCTTTTTCTGTTTGTTCCCTTCTCTTTCTCTGTTTTCCTCTCTTCCCATGAATCAGTCTCTCCCTCTCCCTCTCTCCCTCTCTCTGTCTTTCTATTTCTCTGCTCCCACCCTAAGTCCTCTCCTCTCCACCCTCCCTCCTCCTGCCCCTCCTACCCAGTCTCTCTTTCTCCCCCACCCCAACCTCTGTCCCTCCCTTCCTTCCTCTGTCTTCCTGTCAATCTCTCTCTCCCAGTCTAAGGCGCACTCCCTCTCTGAGTCTCTCTTTCCGTCCTAGGCAGTCTCTATTTCTCTTTCTTTACTCCAGCTACCTCCAGCCCTCTGCTCTCCTTCACCACTCACAGCCCCTGAGGGGAGCCCAAGAGAGCCCTGAGGCCAACTGGTCAGTGGCAGAGTTGGGCCCCCTTCTGGGACCAAGCCAAATCTTGTCCTCACACTGCTTCCTCCCCCAGGCACACTCCTGAAAGTCCAGCTCCAGGCCTCTGCTAAGCAGGCTCCTCCCACCCCAGCATGAAATCCCCTGTCAGCACATGCCAGGCACATTCCTCGGTGCCTCCCAAGCCCCTGTGATCCCAAGGGCCTAGCTTGGGTCAGGGATAAGGGGGAGCAGCTCAGTCCCAGGCAGTCCCAGCTCAGCATGGAGAGCAGAGAGCTGAGCCCCGGGTTGGGGTAGGACTCCCCAGCTCCTCCCCTGCCCTGGTACAGGAACTTGGCAGGTCCCTTCCTTCCCTAAGTAGACAGCACCTCCCTCAGTGACCTCAGGGTTCTCTGCTGGGGAGTGTGCAAGAGTGCGTGCGAGAGCCTGAGAGAGGGCAGATGCCAGTGCAGATGTGCGTGTGAGAGCACGCTTGTTAGCATGGGAAAGGTGAGAGTGAATTGTGACCTGTGAGGGTGTGTGCAGTGTGTGAATTTGTAAGAGCATCTACGGTGTAAGTGTGCAGGGACCTGGGCAGTCAGAGTGGGTGGAGGGGAAAGGCCGGGTCCCACACCACCAGTGCTTCGTGTGGGTGTAGCACTCAGCCCAGCACGGGAGCCCTTAGGCCAGGCCCTTGGGAGTTCCAATTCATGCAGCTCCCCCCCCCCCGCCCCCACCTTTCCTCCTCTGTGTCTCTGTCTCTCTCCCTACGTCTCTCCATCTCCATTTAATCTTTATACCTTGAATCTCTGTTTTAATTTCCATCCCTTTGAGACTCTCCCTGTTCCACTATCTTTCTCCCTCTCTCTCTTCATTAGACAGTTACATCTCAATCAGTCTTTACCTATTCACCATCTCTCTCTCCGTATGCTTCTACATGTCTCTGTTTCTCTGTCTTTCTGTCTCTGTTTTCATCTCCATCTCTCCCTTCAACCCCATACTCTGTCTCTCACACACACCAGGAACTCAGTAAATATTTGCTCTCAGTCAACCTTTGATTACATCCCTTTCTCTTATTTGTTTCTCCATCCCTGAGTCCTCCCAGTTGTCACGTCTTTGAATTTTATAACCATATGCTTGTTGGCCTGCCCTCCCCGCCCCAGTGTGTGCGTACACATGGGATTCCATGGGATAAGCTTCTTCTGCCTGCTTATCTCCTGCAGGAGTTGGAACTGCTTGTTTTCTCTGTCTCTCCCCCTATGGCCCCTCCACCTAGTCCTCCTCTAGGAACAAGCAGAGACATCTGGCTTGAGCCCCCGCAGCTCCATCCTAGATGCTCCCCCGGTCTTTCCCCTTCCTTCCCATTATTGACTCCTTGTCCTCCTCCCCCATTCCCTCTGACAATGGCCCCCACATTCCCTGGGGAATGGGCTGCAAGTTCTGCCATAGAGGACCTCACCAGCTGGTGTCCCTCAGGGCAGGAGGTAGAGCTGTCAATTGCAGGGACCTTGAGATAGCATAAACCTTCCACCCTCCACCTTGGCTGTTTTCCTTCTCTGGATGCTCCTGGGACCGCAGGCTCTCCATCTTTCCATGCATGTGACCCTAGAGATCCAGGAAAGGGAAGCTGTGTCAGGTGTCTGGAAAAACAGCCTTCTACCTGACTTCCTCGTCAAGACACAAATCTGACTTCCTCTCACAAGACAAGAGTCCCCCCAGTCTCATCCTATTTCAAAATCCAGGCATCAGGTCCCCAGAACAGAAGCTAGGAGTTCAGGCTCTCAGACATAAGAGTCTGGGGCCCCAGGACCCACCCCTCTCAGACTCAGGAGTCCAGGCCTAAAGTCCCTTCTCCCCAAGGACCCAGGAGTTCAGGCACCCCCCCCACACACACACACACAGGACTTAGGGCAGATGTTCACTGTCCTTTGATTTTCAAATCCTCCTGGGCCTGTGTGGGGTGGGAGAGAGAGTGGTAGTTAAATCCACTGACTCTAGGGCTTAAGACGAGATTTTTTGACCCCTTGTCATCCTCTCTCAACTGTACCCTGCTGCAGGGAGGGGACCTAGTTGAGTCCCCAACTCCTCAGAAACTCAGAGTTCAGGCAGTTAACTTCTGTGAACAGAAGTCTGAATTCCCAGTCTCAGCATACTGGGAGTCCAAGCCCCTGCTATTTAGGGATACAAGAATCTGAGCTCAGGAACAACGGAGAGCCTGAGTGTGGACCCCCAGTCAGACCCAGGCCTTCCTGTCTGCTCGGGGGCCCGCCCACCTGCCAGCCAGCTGCGCAGCGCACCGGCCGGCCTGCAGCGTGGGAACGCCGCAGCTGGGCGACATGCAGCCTTCAGGACAAGCTGCGCGGTTCCCAGCCTCCCTGCCTGCCCCAGCCCGGGCACAGGCGCCTCCCAGCCGTCTCCCGGCAACGGCGGCCACGGGGGCGAGGGGCTGAGCCCAGACTGAGGGGTCTTGGGAAAGGAGGGGCTGGGAGCCTGGATTCCTGGATCTTAGGACGTGCTACGGCTTGCAGCGGCAAAAGGCGGCAGAGGATATTGAGAAGGGGAGAACTGAATCCCCTCTTCTCGGGGCTCAGCCGCCCCCCAACCCCGGGTGCTCTCTTCCTGACCCGTGGGCCCAGGGGATCCCCGGGCCCCGCCTCCCCAGGGCGCGGAAACTAGCGAGGCCTCAGGGGCTCCCATTTATAGCTCCGTTTCCACTCAGCGCGGTCCCTCCAGGACCTGAGCTGAGCAAGTTTCTTCCACTCCCTCCCGTCCCTCCTCCTCTTCCCCACGCCTCCCCCCAACCCCTGCAGGGTGCAGGTGTCCAACCCAGCCGGGACCCCTTCCTTCGACCCAGGTGTTCCGGCTCCCAGACCCCAACTGGGCTGGAACGCCGGCCGGCGAGGGAAGCTCGCCCCGTGTGCCCCCATTCATCAGCGCCGAGGCCGCGGGAGTTTCTGAATGGGGAAGAGGGCGGGTCTCTGAGGGGACGGGGCGGGGCGGGGCGGGGCGAGTGGGATCGAGCCCTCCCCGGGTCTCTCTAAGACCACAGGCGCAGAACTGGCCAGCGTTTCAGAGTCCGAGCCCGCGTCTGAGCAGACTTGGGGAACTCTAGGCCAGAGACAGGCAGACCTCTGGCCTGGGACGAAAAGTCGGGCGCTAAGGGGACTCTGGCCAGGGTGGGGGGAGGTGTGCTGCTGAGGAAGGAGTTAGCAAAGAAGCCATTGCAAAGAGTCTGCGAGATCTTGGGGACACACACTAAGGATGCTGCTCCCCGCCCTTCTCGTCCTCCTCTTCTGCCTCAGAGGGCGTGCAGGTACCTGGAGGGGCGAGGATGGGGATAAATAAATGTAGGGGAGGTTTGTTAGCCAGCTGCCACTGTACTAGAATGGATGGAACTGGGGACTCAGACTCCTGGGTCTGTGGAAAGAGAGCTCTGAGAGCCTGGGCTTCTGGGTCTGAGGAAAGACGACCTGGGCTTGGACTCCTGGATCCTGAATGAGGGAGTTCTTGAATGTGCTAAGCTCTGCTCTGCTGCCTCCCACCCCCATTCTCCTAGGCCTGTCGCCCCATTTCCTGCAACAGCCCGAAGACCTGGTGGTACTGCTGGGGGATGAGGCTCGGCTACCCTGTGCCCTGGGAGCGTACAGGGGGCTGGTTCAGTGGACTAAGGATGGGCTGGCTTTAGGGGGTGAAAGGGACCTGCCAGGTGAGTCTGTTCTCTCTACTCAGGGAGGGGCTGGCTCAAGGTGGGGGTGCTGGGCTTGGGCTGTACCTGAAGTTTCTATTTTGATATTTCAACTTTGGGAAATTGATGGACTCAGGTAGACATTTGGGAATCCTGAACTTTTAGCATCTTATTGGGGTTTGACCCATAGGCTTTGTGGATTTTAATTTTTATTGTAAAATATCACATAAATGCAGAAATGCACACAAAACATAGATGGAAGATTTGCCAAATAATTATAAAGTAGGTACCCATGTAACTACTCCCTAGGGCCATTGCCAGCTCCCCAGAAGCCCTCCTTATCCCCTTCCCCTAACATAGCCCTCTCCTCCTCACCCCACAGGTTATTTCTAATCTGACTTTTATGGCAATTGTTTTCTTGCTTTTTTTCTGACTTTGATTACCCCCAATGTTTGCTGTAACTCTGGATTGGGAGGTGGTTAGAGTCTCTCTGGCCCAGCACCCACTTTTTGGTGTCTTTCTGGTGTGGGATATCTGGGGATGGAGGCCTGGGGCCAGGAACTCAGAACTACGATGTGACTGTCTCTTCCCTGACTCCAGGGTGGTCTCGGTACTGGATATCAGGGAATGCAGCCAGTGGCCAGCACAACCTCCACATTAGGCCTGTGGAGCTAGAGGATCAAGCATCTTATGAATGTCAGGCTACACAAGCAGGCCTCCGCTCTCGACCAGCCCAACTTCATGTGCTGGGTGAGGATCCAGCCCATTTTTCCCCAGAGAGCCCAGGGATAGCCAGTGTTATCTGAAAGTATCAGAGTCCACAGAGCCCAGAGGGCTGGTCAGTTAGAGCTGGGAAGATCAGGGTCTCTGGGCCCAGCATCCAGCTCTGACCCCCATCTACCCCACAGTGCCCCCAGAAGCCCCCCAGGTGCTGGGTGCTCCCTCTGTGTCTCTGGTTGCTGGAGTTCCTGCAAATCTGACCTGCCGAAGCCGTGGGGATGCCCATCCCACCCCTGAGCTGTTGTGGTTACGAGACGGGGTCCGGCTGGATGGAGCCACCTTCCACCAGGTCAGGTCCTAGTCTCTGTGACAGCCCTTGCCCATTCAGCGAAATTTAGGGTCCACTCAGACAATACTCTCATCCAGAGGAGAAAAGGGCATTGGGAGGGTAGGGATTTAAGGGTTGGGACCCTTGATGTGTGATTAAGGGTAAGGACTCCAGGGCCAAAATACTCAGGTTCAAATCCTAGTTCAGCCACTCATTAGTTGATTGACGTTGAGCTAATACCTTAAACTCTCTGTCCCTCAGTTTGCTCATCTGTACAGTGAGGATGAGAGTTGTATGCACTTCCTAGAGTAATTGTGAGGATTAAATAAAGTAATACCTATAAATACCCAGAAGTGCCTGACACATAGTAAACACTATATAAGGGGTAGATAAAATCATCATTATTATTCATTCCAGACCCTGCTGAAGGAAGGAACCACTGGTTCAGTGGAGAGCATCTTATTCTTGACCCCTTTCAGCCATGATGATGGAGCAACCTTGGTCTGCCGGGCCCGGAGTCAGGCCCTGCCCTCGGGAAAGGATACAGCTGTCACACTGAACCTGCAGTGTGAGTGCAGTTGGGTACTGGCCCTTAAGCCTGAGATCCTTGGAGAAAGAGGGGATCCGAGGTCTAAGCTCCAGGGCATGAGGAGGGGGGGTGGGACTGTGGACCTGAGGCTCTGGGGAAATTGGAAATGGAGGCCTGGACTCTGAGCTCAAAGGGAAGAGAAGACTGGGGATCCAGATTCCTGGGGTGGAGGGGCTGGGAACTAGACTCTTAGCTCATCAGCGGAGGTGTTCCAGGTCCTTGCCCACCACTAACAATTGCCCCACCTCCACAGACCCCCCAGTAGTGACACTGTCTGCAGAACCACAGACTGTGCAGAAGGGAGAGAAAGTCACTTTCCTGTGCAAGGCCACGGCCCAACCTCCTGTCACCGGCTATAGGTGAGGACGAAGGTCACCTCTCCCCAGCCGGGTGCACCGGCTTGGGGAAGTATCAGGCTGGGACAACACACCTAACAGCACCACCACCTCCGCAGGTGGGCAAAGGGGGGCTCCCCGGTGCTCGGCGCCCGCGGGCCAGTGTTGGAGGTCGTGGCGGACGCCTCATTCCTGACTGAACCAGTGTCCTGCGAGGTCAGCAACGCGGTGGGGAGCGCCAACCGCAGCACCGCGCTGGATGTGCAGTGTGAGCCGGGGCGTGGCCAAAGTGGGGCGGACTGGGATGGGGCGTGGCTGAGACGGGCTGTGGGAGGAGGTGGGGCGGGAATCGGAGGTAGGCAGGGTTTGGCGGTGCTGGGCCTGTGCCAAAGCGGAGCAGGGGCGGGGCGAGGGTGCGGACGGGACTTGTGGCTGCGGGCCTGTTCTGGGATCCTCGAAGGTGTCGTTTCTGAGTGACTGATCCTGGGTCAGAAGGTGCGTTTCTCTCTTGTCATGGGACCTCTCCTCTTTCTCCTCCAGTCGGGCCGATTCTGCAGGCGAGACCTGAGCCCGTATCAGTTGACGTCGGAGAAGATGCCTCCTTCAGCTGTGCCTGGCGCGGGAACCCGACCCCACGGGTGACCTGGACCCGCCGCGGGGGCGCTCAGGTGAGGCGGAATCTGGGGCCTGTGGCAGTGGCTGGCGGTGGACCTGTCTTCTTCTCAAGGTCCTACCCCTGACGCCCTTTCCCTATCCCAGGTGCTGGGCTCCGGGAGCACGCTGCGTCTTCTGTCGGTGGAGCCAGAAGATGCAGGCGACTATGTGTGCAGGGCTGAGCCGGGGCTCTCGGGCGTGGGGGGCGGCGCTGCAGAGGCCAGGTTGACTGTGAACGGTGAGAAAGCAGTGCTTCCTGGAGGATCGGGCAGGTGCTGGGATACTATGGGGCAGTGGCGGTGAGGTCCAAATGGGAGTGGGCCTTGACAGGGGCTGCTTCACAGACTGCCGGGCTTGCGGGTGGGAGCCGGACCCAGTGAGGGCGGACTTCTGAGGGGGCGGGGCCTCTCCTCTGATTGGCCCACAATCTCCGAACCAGCTCCCCCGAGAGTGACCGCCCTGCACTCTGCTCCCGCCTTCTTGAGGGGACCCGCCCGCCTCCAGTGTCTAGTCTTCGCCTCTCCCGCCCCTGAAGCCGTGGTAAGGAAACGTCGCGGCTCTCAGCCGGACCCGCAAAACTGCTATGGCCGCCTCTGACTTTCCCGACACCCTGCCCGCCCTTCCGTCCCTCTCCAGTCCCCCCAGTGTCCTCCCTCTTTTGTGCCCCAGGTCTGGTCTTGGGATGAGGGCTTCCTGGCAGCCGGATCGCGGGGTCGGTTCCTGGTGGAGACGTTTCCAGCCCCGGAGGGCCTCGGGGAACAGGGCCCGGGCCTGATCTCTGTGCTACACATTTCGGGGACCCAGGAGTCCGACTTTAGCCGGGGCTTCAACTGCAGTGCCCGGAACCGGTTGGGTGAGGGAGGCACCCGGGTCAGCCTGGGCCGTAGAGGTGAGACCCTGGTCCTTAAGACCTCAAATCTGAGGATCCCAAACCCCCAGAACGCCACAATCCCTAAACCGTGGACTCCCATATGTAGGTATCTTCAAACCTTGGGAGCCTCAGAACCATGAATCGCTTGATTCCTGAAATCCTGAAACAATAAATTCCCTCAAGTAGACAATCCTAAACTGAGAGACCCTCCCCCTCACACTTAGGCACCCCAAAGAGGAGAACCTCCACACACGGGGAATTGCAAAGTTAAAAACCCCTCGAACTTTAGGGCTCCCTAAAGCCAGAGAGTTTAAACTTGTGGAACTTCAAATTAATGAGCCCTTAAACCCAGGGACCACAAGCCAAGCCTTAAGATCCCACTCCCCTGTTCCTCCTCAGAATGCCCCCTCTTTTCCCTGCAGACCTGCTGCCCACCCTGCGGATCGTGGCTGGAGTGGCCTCTGCGGCCATAACTCTCCTTATGGTCATCACAGGGGTGGCTCTCTGCTGTTGGCGCCATGGCAAGGGTCAGTGCCCAAGGCCCTCCACAGGCACCCCACACTCTCCCTGCCCACTACTGGCTGGTCTGGCCTTGACCCGGCACAGTCTCACCTCTCTGGCCCCAAGGGGCTGGGCTCACCCGAAGACCCTGGTTGCTCCCTCAGGCCCTAACTGCACCTTCCCAGGGTCACACTCCTTGCCTTCCCAGGCCTGCATTCTCATTGGGTCCCAGGCTCCTGATCCTGTCCTCCCCAGTCCTCTCTCTTCCTGCTTATTGGTTTCCACACTGTGATCCTGCCCCATCACTTACCCCTGCCCCCTCCCTGTCCCTGGCCTCAGCCACTTTCTCCAACCAAAAGAACCTGGTGCGAATCCCAGACAGCAGCAATGGCTCCAGTTCACGGGGCCCTGAGGAGAAGGAGACCAGCAGCGGCGAGGACCAGGTAGGATGCCAGGGTCCCCATACCTGACTTTGCCTCTAGACCCCAGATTGTAACCTAGTCCCAACTATGCTCCCATCAGGGCCCCCAAACTCTTATAAGACCCAAGTCCCAACAGTGACCCCAAACCCAAATGTCCCCAAGTTCAAATATGACCCTGATTGAATTATTCCCTAGGCCCAATATGTCCCTAGGGCCCTTACTGTCCCGAGTCCAGACTCCAGCTACTCACTGCTCTTGATCCCCGTTGCCTGGCATCTGTTGTCCAGCTGAGGGTCCTTAGGGTCCGGCACTGGGGCAGGAGGACCCTCTGACCACTCCCTCTCACTAAGCACCCTACCCCAGGGACCCATCGTACACAAGGACCACAGTGACCTGGTTCTGGATGAGGAGGGGGCTCTGGAGACCAAGGTGAGTGTTGGGAAGGGCTCCCTTCACTGTCTCCAACTCTCTCCGTGCTTCTGTCCCCCACCCCTTTTCTTCACTCTGCTGCCCCACAGCTGGGACCTAGCCCTCTCTACCCCTTCTCCCTGCCTTCTGGGTTGCTTCACCCACCTCCACAGCCTGAGTGCATACTCAGTGACTCTGCCCACTTATCTGTACCAGCCTTGGCCTCCCTCTTGAGCTCCAGACCAGGCTTAGCTCTGCCTGTGCTTTCCCCACCACAGTCACATCCCAGGCCTCCTGGATGCCTCTCCCTTGCTGCCTCCCCCACGGCCAGGCCACCTACCAGGTCCCACACTGGCCTCACACCTCTCCAGATTTGCTGCTTCTTTGGGGTTCCATCTCTTTTGGGCCCCACTGACCCCAGTCCCCAGTCCAGAGCCCTTATCCCTCCTCTGTAGCTGGCACATGCTATTCTCTTGACTTGAAACACTCCCACCTTCCTTCCCATACCTACCTATTTCTCTTCATCCCCCTGGTTTCAGCTCCATCATTTCTTGTTTTAGAAAGCCCATGCTTCCCTCCTCACAGCCCTAATTTTTCAGTTTCACCTGTCACAGTCAGGACCGCTCTGACCTGGGCTCCCCTGTCACAGCCCTGAAATCCTGCCTGTGCTTCCCCATCACAACCTGACCCTTCTGAGCTCAGGTGATTTGTCATTTTCACTCTGGGAATCTGGGCTCCGTGATGACAGGGCCAGTGTCTTCTAGTGACAGATGCCTTCGGCAGCTGCACAGGACATGACACAGATTCAAAGCCCCAGGACTGTTGGGAAGATGAATGAACGTCTTAGTCTCAAGAGGAATCTCTCTCTTCTTCCCTCTGCATCTCCTTCTACACCACCACCCCTCAGCAGGCCTTATCCCTCTGTCATGGCCTTTCTCTGCCCATCTCCTTCTGTCCCTTTGTCTCTTGTTTTTCTGTCCCACTTTGACTTCCTACCAGTCTATATGTCTGTCTCTCTACCTCTGGGTTTCTGCCTGCTCCTGTTTATGTCTTTTTATCTCTCTAGGTCTGACTCTATCTCAGCGTGTCTCTCTATCAGTGACCCTCACTCCCCATGTTCTCACATTCCTTAACATGTCCCATTTGTCCCCTCAGGACCCAACCAATGGTTACTACAAGGTCCGAGGAGTCAGTGTGAGCTTGAGCCTTGGTGAAGCCCCTGGAGGAGGCCTCTTCTTGCCACCCTCCTCCCCTCTTGGACCTCCAGGGACCCCTACCTTCTATGACTTCAACCCACACCTGGGCATGGTCCCCCCCTGCAGACTGTATAGAGCCCGGGCAGGTTATCTCACCACACCCCATCCTCGAGCTTTTACCAGCTACATGAAACCCACATCCTTTGGACCCCCAGATCTGGCCCCCAGGACACCCCCCTTCCCATATACTTCCTTCCCTACACCCGGCCACCCACGTCTCCAGACTCATGTGTGACTGAAGAGTCCTGAGATCTTCAGTTTGCCATAATGGAGTGTCCTGATTTCTGAGGAACCAGAGCAAGTTGGTGACCTTACTTCTCCAAAACTGAACATTGAGGGGAGAGAAAGATCGTTACAACTGTCTGGATCTTTGATTTACAGTGAGCTCAGCCGAAGGGGATGACCCAAGTGGGAGCAAGATGGCCACCGTGCCCACCTATTCTCCTGTGTTAAAGAGATTCAAGATGACAAATGGGCTCTTTGCAGAGGGATGGGGACAGGGGGTGATGAGTGTTAGGGACAGGAATGGAAGTTGTTTTCAGACACTGAAAGAAGATATTTCAGGATGACCACCTGCATTAATAAGACAGGCAGCATAGAGCAGATGAAGGTGGAAGCTAGACCAGGCCCTATCCTGTTCTCCCTGAGGGGCAATTTGCTTGGCCAATGGAAGTGAAGCCAAGATGCCTAGTTACAATCTTGATTCCTTCCAACCTCCTAACGGCCCTGGAAGAATTGGGCTGAAGGAGTAAGAATAGGGTGAGAACTGTCACAGGTGTGTGTGTTGGGGTGGAGGTGGGGGTGGAATCTGGGGATGAAAATATTTATGTTTAATTAAAAAAAATGGAGCAGTGAATGTGTTTTAAGGATTCTCCTGACATTATTACTCTACATCAAGGAAAGTATCCATTGAACCTGCCCCAGGGCCCTTCTTCTAACCCTAGGCTATGAAGTGGCTGTAGGAGCAAAACTATAAGCCACCTCCCAGCCTCTGGCTACCTGTTCAGAGCTCCAGGCTCTTTAATATGTATCTACACAAACATACACGTACAGATGCACACACAGGACAGGGCTGCCCCATTCAGCTTGGGGAGGACAGAATTCTACAGTCATTAGAGGAGACAAAGCAGTGAGTCCTGAAGAGTAGGCAGGGAGGGAGAGGCTAAGGGTAGGTCCTTAGAATAAGGATGGGGTCCTGAGGTACTGGGTGCCTGATTCAGGTTATCCTTAAACAAAGGGTCTGGAGGCTTTGGTTCATGGATCCTTAAGCTAGGAATTAAAGGTCCAGACCTAGGGTCTTTGGGAAGCACAGTAGAAGGCCTAGACTCCTGGGTCTTAGAGAAAAAGGCTGTGGGCTTAGTCTGTGGTCCTGAGAAAAATGTCTGGGACCCAGACTCCTGGATCTAAGGGAGAAGGGGGCTGCATCTTAATTGCTGTGTTCTTGATTGGGGAAATTGTAGAGGCCTGTATTCCTGGGATCTTAAGAAAGGAATTTGTTGGGCAGGGAGGTGGGGTTTGGGAGACAAGAGGGGGATTCTCCAATGCTGGCATCCCCGGAAAAGGAGGAAGCTGATTTGTGAGTGCCTGGGTCCGAGGGGAAAAAAAGCTGGGACTAAGGGTCCTGAGGGAGGATTCAAAACCCACGGCGGAGGAGGAGCCCATGACCCAGACTCCCAGCTAGGCCCTGGCAGGGGTGGGACGCCGGAGTCTCAAGGGGGCGGGGGCCTGGCTCAGGCTCCCACCAGGGGTTCCCGATCTCCTCCACTCTGCGCAGAGCTGCCACGCTATTGTCCTGGCCCGGAAGGCGGGGCCGGCGCAGGGCGGAGTTGGCGGCGCCGGCGCAGCCCGGGGGCGGCGGGAGGCGGCGGCGGCGGAGCTGGGAGCTCCTGTCACCGCTGGGGCCGGGCGGGAGTGCAGGGGACGTGAGGGCGTGAGGGCCGGGACATGGGGCCCGTACGCCCCGCCGCTCGCGATCTGGGCTGCCGCCGAGGGCCGCCGCCGCTGCCGCTATTGCTGACACTACTGTCTCTTCTTCTGCGCGCGCAGCTCGCCGTCGGGAGCCTGAGCAGCGGGAGTCCCGGTGCAGCCGTGGTAAGGCCCGGCGGGTCCTGGGGGATGCGGGAAGGGGCGGGACCGGGACTCTGGACCCCCAAACCGGACCTGTCCAGGGCAGAAAGAGCAGTCTTTCTACCAGGTGGGCGGCCCCCAGGCTCCCCTAACAGAGTCCAAGCTGCATATCTCCTGTCGTCTGTAATCCAGGCGGCTCTCGCCCCTAGCATAGGAACTGGCTTGAAGACCAGCTCCCTCAGACCCTCTCAACCTAGGTGACTCAGCCCCCACCCCTTCCCACATGAATGTGGACCCACTAGACAGCAAAGCACCTGGATCCAAGAATCCGAACCCCTTGCATCCACTGGACCCATTTGAGGGGCCCTGTAGCCTCCCAGAACTCAGGAGTCTAGGCCTCCAGCCACCGCCCCCCAGCTCAGGATGTAGCTTTCCAGCCCTCAAGGACTAGATGTCCACGCTTGCAGGGCCCTGAAGCCAGGCCTTTTGGTCTTTGCACCCGAGAATCAGAGCCTGAGCTGGGATGGAGGGAGGAGGGGCCAGAACGCCTGGGTTCTGGCCTCCTCCCCCGCGATTCCGCTTTAACCCCTTCGGGTCCCAGTGCGGCTGCGCGGATGTGGGGGCGGAGCCTGTGTCAGCGGCTACAGGCCACGAGAATCCCGAGGGACCCGGGTCGCCATAGCAACAGGAGAGCTGTTGCGCCCCCGCCCTGTGGGAGCAGTTTCCCGAGGAACAGTACCTCTACGGAGGCGGGCGCGCAGTGTCTGGTGGAGGGGGCTGGTGCTGGGGGTCTGAACATCTGGATCCTGGAGAGCAAAGGTCCGGGGATCCAATGCCAACGACCCCGGGCCCTCGCTGACTCCGTTCCCACCCCCAGGCCCCGGGGTCGGCCCAGGTAGCTGGACTATGCGGGCGCCTAACACTTCACCGGGACCTGCGCACCGGCCGCTGGGAACCAGACCCACAGCGCTCGCGACGCTGTCTCCGGGACCCGCAACGCGTGCTGGAGTACTGCAGACAGGTGGGCGGGACCTACTGGGATGGGCTTGGTCAGCGGGAAAGCCGGTCCAACATGCGGCCGGGTAGCGCCTAAGAAGCTAGTGGTGCTAAAGGCATCGTCCAGGGGGAATGGGGGACCTAAGAAGGCATGAGAAGCTAGAGAGCATGGCCAAAAAAGACTCGAATTTACGAAAGGGTGGAACCTATTTTTGAGAAACTAGGTCAGTAAAGGGGGAGTACCATGCAAATATGGCCAGCTAAGAAAGGCATCCAGTTTGAAAAGACGGAGTTTTAGCAGTATGTGATGGGCCCCTTAAAGAGTAAGTGTATAGATGGACGTGGCTAAAGGTGAGGCAGGACTAAGAGGAAAAAATCTTAAGGACTAACAAGATAGGAAAGGGGTGGAACCCAAAGAGAGCATGGAAAGCTCGGAGGTGTCACTATGAAAAAGCAAGTCTAACACAAAGAGAAAGCACTCTACTGAGAGGCCAGAGAAAGAGGAGAGGCTTAAAGAAGGGAACCTATGGGGTGATGAACTTGACTGGGGGAAGGGGCAGAAGTGACTAGAAGAGAGGCGGGCTTAGAGGGATTGAGTTTCTGGAGGGACCTTAGAAAAGAAACTGACTGGCAAAGGGGCCCTTAGGGATAGCAGAGCTTTTAAGGGAGAGCTACTAGGGGGCGTGGCCAGTGGGCCTGCGTGACTTAGATACCGGACTGGTTCTATAGAGAAGCAGAGCCTAAGAAATAGAGGTCCTTATGAACACCAGAGATTTGAAAAGGGAGAACGCGGCTGGCATGGGCGGAGGCCTGGGTTAATTGCCCCCACCCGGTGCCCCCAGATGTACCCGGATCTACAGATAGCACGTGTGGAACAGGCGACGCAGGCCATCCCCATGGAGCACTGGTGTGGGGGTGCCCGGGGTGGCCGCTGTGCCCACCTCCACCACGAGGTTGTGCCTTTCCACTGCCTGCGTGAGTCACAAGCTGGGGGAGGGAGAAGGGAGGTGGGAGTTTCCAAGGGGTGAGATTCTGGGTCCTGGTCTCAGGCTCACATTAGGGAGCTGGTTGCCTGGGTACAGAGTTGGGCAGAAAAGATATGATAAAATATCTGGCTTCTGAGGAGGGTGGGGCTAGTGGCTATGGGACTAGTGTCTAGTGACTAAGGTCTCACTCTGGCGCCCCAAATTCCCCAGCGGGTGAGTTCGTGAGTGAGGCCCTGCTGGTGCCCGAAGGCTGCCGGTTCTTGCATCAGGAGCGCATGGACCAGTGTGAGAGTTCAACCCGGAGACATCAGGAGGCACAGGAGGTCAGGACGCTGGCCCATCCATCCTCATCCCCCAGAATCCAGGAGTCCAGTCCTCTAACACCCTCCTCCTCCAGAACCCAAGAATCTGGGCCTCAGCCTCCTAGTCCCACTGGGACAGAACTAGGAATCCAGGCTCCCAGCCCCACCAACCCCCAAGACCCAGGCATCCAGGCTCCCCCTCTGCCTTCTCCTACCCCAAAATTCTAGCATCTGGGCCCACTCTTCCTGCAGGCCTGCAGCTCCCAGGGCCTCATCCTGCATGGCTCAGGCATGCTTTTGCCCTGTGGCACGGATCGGTTCCGAGGTGTGGAGTATGTGTGCTGCCCCCCTCCAGTGACCCCCGACCCGTCTGGGACAGCAGTTGGGTGAGTGGGCTGGAAGCCTCCATGCCCATCCCAAAGCTCCCAAGGCAGGAAATGAAAGCCTGGGGCCTGGGACTGGGTTCTTATTGCCTTGGGTCTCTGTTCCCTCAGTGACCCCTCTACCCGGTCCTGGCCCATGAGGGGCAGAGCAGAAGGAAGTGAGGACGAGGAAGAGGAGGAATCCTTCCTCCAGCCAGTAGACGATTACTTTGTGGAGCCCCCTCAGGCTGAAGAGAAAGAGGAGGAGGAAAGAGTCCCACCGTCAAGCTCCCATACCCCTGCAGGGGTTAGCAAAGGTGAAGCAGTCTCTGAGCCTCTAGACACCTCCATGCTAGAGGGAGGATGATTGGAGGGAGCCTTGGTGTGGGGGCAGTTTTGGGAGGCACCTGCTGGGGAGAGGCCCAGCTTGAGGAAATGGAAAGGATGGAAGTGGCTTTGCATGAAGTAGTGATGGAAGGGATGGCCTGTGAAGAATGTAAAAAGTGAGGGTGGTTTGGGGGTTCCTGGAAACAGAGGAGCCATTTCACAAGTCCTAAGGATTATTTGGGGAAAGCTTGGAGGATTCCTAAACTTTGCAATAACAGTCTAGAACTATATCTCCCATTATGCCAGGCAGCAACTGCGGCTAAGGCGGACACAGGATGCACTGTACTCTAGAAAATGTAGTTCCGCAGAAGGGAAGGTGACCTGGAGATGGGCTTCAGGCTGATCCCCTGATTCTTGGCGTTGCAGTGACTCCCACTCCGAGGCCTACAGATGGTGTGGATGTGTACTTTGGCATGCCTGGAGAAATCAGTGAACATGAGGGGTTTCTGCGGGCCAAGATGGACCTGGAGGAGCGTAGGATGCGCCAGATTAATGAGGTGATGATACTAGGGCCCTAGGATCCACCACAGCACAGAGTTCACTAAATTCCAGGAGATTCCTCAGGAACGTGCTAAGACTACCTCCAAAGGCTCCCCAAGTCACCAGCCACCAGCCCTCGACACCACCCCTAAGATGAGGGACCCCTGGCCCACCTAGAATCCCACTGAGATGGCACCAGATTCTGTGAAAACTCGGGTGCATGGTGCTCTTCCACTTTGAAATCCCTTCTGAGTCTTCCCTCCTGGAAACCAAAGCGCCATTGTGACTAAAGGGATCTGGAGCCTCTGAAGTCTTGAAGAGAAATTGGGGGCTCACTGGGTGGAACAGGGTGGATTCTAGAATCCTGAAGTTCTCCTTGGTCCCAGGTGATGCGTGAATGGGCCATGGCAGACAACCAATCCAAGAACCTGCCTAAAGCTGACAGACAGGCCCTGAATGAGGTAGGACGACCTCCAGCGGGTCCTGCACACCTGGCTCAGCCTGACTCACGCCTTGTCCAGCCTCCTCCACTTCTAACCCTTCCTACTGATATTGGCCTCTCCTGGCCGCACCCCTACATTTTGTCCCACCCCTCTTGGCCTATGTCTTGACCTGATATTGCTCTCCTCCTCAGACTGGCAATGTTTTGGCCTCTCTTAACTTGATCCTTACCTCTGAGGGCTGGTTCTGGAGCCCTCTGCCAAGCTGGACCCCTGCAGATACAGCCAGGTCCTTCGCCGCCTCTGGGAGTCCTTGGGGGCGCCACCTCCCCCATCTGATCCTGCCCCTCTAATCTCACTTTACTCAATCCCTCCTCGATAGACTCAGCCTCCTCTTGGTGCCGCCCTACCCCCTGTGGACGCCCTGCTCAGGCTAGCCCTGTTCCCTGACTCTTGCCCCACCCCCCTCAGTTACATTTACACACAGCCTGTCTCCAGTTGGCCCTGCCCAGGCCCAGAGCCCTACCTCTCCTATAATACTTGGTCCCTTTCACCTTAACGCAGGTCACCTCTGTACCTAGATTTCCTACCCAGTAGATTTACATTCTGAGATCCTCTCCCAGGAAGCCTGGCCCTGTAGCCCCACCCTTCCAGTCAGTCTCCTGTAATCCAGCCCCACCCCCAGGTTGACTTTGCCCAGGTCTGGACCCACCGCATGCCCTATAGCCCTTCCTTCCCCACTGCCTTTGACCTTCCTCACCCCTCCTGACCTGTGCCCACCCCCTCACCAGCACTTCCAGTCCATTCTGCAGACCTTGGAGGAGCAGGTGTCTGGGGAGCGGCAGCGCCTGGTGGAGACTCATGCCACCCGAGTCATCGCCCTGATCAACGACCAGCGCCGAGCCGCCTTGGAAGGCTTCCTGGCGGCACTGCAGGGGGACCTGCCTCAGGTGTGGGAGCCGTGGGGGAAGAGGGCAGAGGGTGAAAAGGCCTGGGGCAGGCCTGGCAGCCTCCATCCCTTCCACAGGCAGAGCGCATCCTGCTGGCTCTGCGGCGCTACCTGCGGGCAGAGCAGAAGGAGCAAAGGCACACCCTGAGGCACTACCAGCACGTGGCCGCTGTGGATCCCGAGAAGGCCCAGCAGATGCGCTTCCAGGTGCTGGGA
Source organism: Smutsia gigantea (assembly GCA_032199065.1). Lineage (NCBI taxonomy): Eukaryota > Metazoa > Chordata > Mammalia > Pholidota > Manidae > Smutsia > Smutsia gigantea. The sequence goes on from JAVSCE010021366.1 coordinate 105,927, forward strand.
TCCCTCCAGCTCCCATGGACCCTGCCCTCCTTCAGGCCCCAGCCTCTTGGACCCCATCCCTCAGACTCTCTTCTTGTCCCTCAGACCCTCATTCCACCCCTTGGGCCTCCTGCCTGTCCCTGGAACCCCCTTTCTCTGTCTTGAGACCCTTTCCAGCCCCTTGGATCCCTGCTCCTGACCCTGGACCACTGCCCCCCCACCACCACCATGCCTTTGACCCCACTCCCTGTCTTTTGGGTTCCTTCTTCCTTTCCCAGAATCCTCCTGTGTCTTGGAACCTGTTCCTTGTCCTTCAGCTCTTTCTTCCTAACCCCACTTGATTTCCCTTTAACTCCAGTTCTCTGCCCTCTGATCCGAATTCCTATTTCTTGGACGTTCTCTTCCTGTCCATGAGTACTCCATTCTATGCTCTTGAACTCCAAGTCTTGTCCTTGAACCACGTCATTTCTATATGACCCTCCAATCCCATTTTCTTTCCTGGAACCTGCTCAAACCTCACTTTCTATTCCTCAGACCCTGCTTTCTTCCCTCCTGCCCACTGACCTTTACTTCCTATCTTCTCTACCATATTCCTTGTGTCCTTTTCTTTTTTCCTGTGCCCCACTTTTCCTCATGACTACTCCTTTCCCTTCTACCTCACCTTCTTTCCCAAGCCCCTCATATCCTGGCTTCTTTACATCTTTTCCTTTTCTGTGGATTCTGCTTCTCCTCTAGTTTCCTTCCTCTTATGGCCCATCTCCTGGCCCACGTACCCTGCTTCCTGCCCACTGCATGAGCTCCTTTTCCTTGGACCCTTTTGCCCTTCCTTCACCTGCCTGAGTTTCCCCCATCTTCAGGCTACCCTGCCCAGTTCATCCTTCATACTCACTCCCCTGCAGGTGCAGACCCACCTTCAAGTAATCGAGGAAAGGATGAATCAGAGCCTCGGGCTGCTTGACCAGAACCCCCACCTGGCTCAGGAGCTGCGGCCCCAGATCCGTGAGTGCCTATGACCCTGGTTCCTGCACCTGTCCCAGATCTCTAAGGGCAGATCCTCACCCCCAACCTCTGTCTTCCCCTGCCATTTCAATTATCTGTTCCCATGTAAAAGTCCCAGAACTTAGTGGCTTAAATCAACCATTTTCTTTGCTCCTGATCATGCTGTCTGGTCCAGGTTCTGCTGGCTGTTTGTTTCTTCTGCCAGTCTTGCCAGCAGTCAAGTATGTAGCTGCATCTGGCTAGCAAATCAGTTAGGGGCTGAGCTCCGGCACCAGTGGGCCTCAGGCCCCTCTTCGCCGTCGGAGCCCCACTACACGGTCTCTCCGGCGGGGTACTGAACTTCCTACATGGTGGTTCAGGGTACCCGAAACACAGAAATGAAAGCTGGTAGGTCTTCTTAAGGCTTGCGCCCACCTTCTGTTGGTCAAAGCAAGTCGTCAACGCAGTCCAGATGTGAAGGGAGGAGCCTATACAAGCACATGAATACCAGAAAGTGTGACCTACCACAGCCCCCGTATTTTTGTGACTCTACTGTATGTCCCACACCTAACCCTAATCCTCCTGATCTTTAAGGGAGGCCATTCTTCAGCTGCCATCCTCCCTGCCAGGGTTTCCTCCACCCAGCTCCCCACGTCCCCAGATCACACTATGGCTACCCTGAATCACTCTACTGTTAGGGTGCCATCCGTTCACTCAATTTTGTCTTTTGGAGCCCCTATGCTCAAACTCAACCACCTTTCTGCATGCTCTCTTCAGAAGAACTCCTCCATTCTGAACACCTGGGTCTCAGTGAATTGGAAGCCCCTGCCCCAGGGGGCAGCAGTGAGGACAAAGGTGGGCTGCAGCCTCTGGATTCCAAGGATGGTGAGTTAACTCAAATACAAACAACCCCAGACTTTGGGGCACAGGCCCCTAATCTCAATTCTAATCCCTTAAAATCTGGGGGTGTCTTAGCCACCACAGTGAGTGGGAGGAGAGGGGAAGGAATGTCTAAGGAGACGTTTGTGGGATCCTTGATCCTCTTTCCTGGCCCCTGGGAGGGTGTTTCTCCACCCTTTCTTCCATGATACCCTCCTCTCTTCACTGTTCCACCTGTCTTGCCTCCTCTGGCTGCCAACAGACACCCACATGACCCTTCCAAAAGGTGAGTTTCTCACAGTGTAGACCCCAGCCACCAAACCCCACTGAGTCCCTGAACCCAGAATGGAAAAGAGGCCATACACTGGGAATTCCAGACCTTCGGGGGTGGAGTCCGGTGCCCCTCTGACCCCCTCCTCAGGAGAGGGTAGCACCATTCTGGAATCTCAGAAACAAGACAGGACTTGGGGGGTACGGTCCACAGAACAAGATGCTGTATCCCCTGTGAAAGAGATGTCCCCCCTGGAGCAGTATGAGCGAAAGGTGAGTTAGACCTGTGAGTGCTGAAAGGGGATAGGAGGGTGGTCTGGACTCCTAGGTCTGAAGGAGTGTGCTAGGACTTTAGATTCCTGGGCCTGAGGGAAGAAGGGACTGAGGACATGGACTTCAGGGTCCTCTTGGGGCCTGGGGAGGATCAGGCTGGAGCCCAGACCCCTGTGTCTCTAACACTTCCTGTTCTCCCAGGTGAATGTGTCCGTTCCAAGGGGTTTTCCTTTCCACTCATCGGAGATTCAGAGAGATGAGCTGGTAAGAGAAAGAATATTCTGGGTACCTAGGGGTAGAGGTCAGAAGTCAGTGGCTAGGTGTGACTCCCAAAGCCACACGGGGCCATGGTGAGCCTCAAAGATGACCCCTGCCCCCATGTCCTCTCCCTGCAGGCACCTGCTGGGACAGGCGTGTCCCGAGAGGCTGTGTCTGGTCTCCTGATCATGGGAGCAGGTGGAGGCTCCCTGATTGTCCTTTCCATTCTGCTCTTGCGCCGGAAGAAGCCCTATGGGGCTATCAGCCACGGAGTGGTGGAGGTGAGAGACACAAAGACATGCTATGGGGAGGAGTTCCAGAGCCTGGGCACGGAGGGGCTGTGAGGCCTGTGGTCAGGTCCCTCTGCCCCGCTACCCCTCCCCTGCCCCCATTGCAGGTTGACCCCATGCTGACCTTGGAGGAGCAGCAGCTGCGTGAACTACAGCGTCATGGCTATGAGAACCCCACCTACCGCTTCCTGGAGGAACGACCCTGAACGTGCCCCCTTCACCCCTTTGACTGAGCCCAGACCCTCCCTCTTCCTGGAGCCCCAGAACCTCGACTCCCAGTACTGGGGAGAGGTCTTGCAAAACTTCATTTCACACTCTTTGTGAGGGGGTTAGAAATTCTTATTTCCCTTTTCCAGTTCCAAATTCCATCCCTAAGAAATCCCCAAGTATTCCCAGCTGCCTCCCTGCTTGGGACCTCCTCACTTTAATTTATTTTGTAAGTTAATTTATTGTTCCTTAAGGTGACCATCAACTTGGTCACAGTGCCTGTTGTTCCCTGGAATTCACCTACCCATGTGCCCCCACTAACACCCCAATAAAATCCTGTTGCCCACCAGGCAGGTCATCCTGTTTCTGTGGGTGAATATGTGAAATCATAGCTTGACACTGGTGGGTACCCCTGACCAAGACTCCTCCACCTCTTTATAAGAGGAAATCTTGAAATCTGGGTGGGGGCTGGGGGCAGCTGGGGGGAGCTGGGGGAAGGGCCTAAATTGGTGTGCAGGGGGTGGAGCCCGGAGACCTTGGCTGGGCTCTCTGTGCCCACCCAGGAGCTTTCCGTGGTGCTGAACGGGGCTCTGACTTCTGGGTCTCTACCTGCTGGATCCCAGGGTGGACTCTGAGGAGGCTGAGTTCTAGCAAATTGCCCTTGCCTTTTATTTGCCCTCACGCACAATCACACACAGCACCCACTGCCGACCTGCGAGCCCGATGAGGGACTGGGCTTGAACCACTCTTCCCATTCCCAAGTCTTCATCTGTTCCTGGGGCGACAATAGGAATCCCCCTGGGGAGATCTCTTGTCCCAGAGAGGTATGTGATGTCTGCAAGCACCTATTGGAATTTAAACCCTCACATGTCCCATTTTGTGACGTTGGAGTTAGCTCTCTACATTTGCTGTTACCCGTCCCAAGAGGGTTGTTATGAGTATTAAAAAGGTTAATATTTGTGGAGATGTTAAAACTGTGTCTGCCACTTTGCAAATATTTGTTGAATAAAATTTAAAGCAAACACTCATGGCACTTACCCTGTGCCAGGCACTGCCCCTGAAATAAGTACTAAAACTATCTCTGTTTATAGATTAGGAAATGGAGTTAAGGAGAAGTTATATCTCATGCCCAAGTCAGCACCTAGGAAGGGGCAGAGCTAGGGATTCAACCCAGGTTACCTGGCTCCAGCACCAATACACCTGGCCATTTTGCTCACCTGCTGTCTAATAATTCAAGCTTGTCCCAAATGGTGTTCAGGTTGTGCACTACAAAATTCCAAGTGAGTCACCACCTAGACACTGCAAATGTGCATTTTTACTACAACTTCCCAGCAGTTGGCAGTAATGTATCATGTTCTAATGTCAGCATAGCACAGAATTTTCTACAGGTGGTTTAGGGAAGAAACACCTAATTCTAATTTACTCAAAGGGCCTCAGCTCACAGTGGCTCTTTATAATATACACATGTAAATACAGGTCATGTGTATTCATATAGACCTAGTAGGTACTGGAAGGAAGATGCTTTTCCAATGCAAGTTGGATATAATGCCACAGCTTCATTGGACAACCCAGTTTGCAATGTCATTCTGATCAACTGGTTATACGTTCAGTTGTACTCACAATCCTAACAGAAATCTATGCCTAGCTCCAGAGGTAGGGGAAAAGGCTGCCTTTGTGTTTTCACAGCCAAGGGTGACCAACAGGCTGACTATGGGTAAGGAGCTCCAAGCCGGTGGGACAAGAAATGAAATACCATTTTGCTCACTGCACTCAGTGTGTGATTCCTTAATGATGTTTTACATTTTAATGGCAATACTTAGAGTAATTTTTAAACACTGTTATTGAATTTCCAGTAGGAAAAATAACTTTGCTATTGATCATCTGATGCTCTTGTGCCCTTAAGCCACCCTTCAATTCCCATTGAAAACAATTTGATTCTTGTTTTAATGTGAAGTTTCTTAGAGACATTTTATCATGTTGGTGTGTGTGTATGCACATGTGTGTGTTGATACATGTCAGGATATACATCTTATATGTCAAAAGAATCTAAGATGCCACCAGTGATAAGAAATATCTTTCTCTTATGTATCACAGGAAAAAATACAGAAATTAAACTATGCTACACAATTGACTGTAAGATGAATTCCAATTAAGTTCTTTTTAGAACCGATGAAATACAATACATTCCTATGAATTCTTCATGGGTCATCTGCCACTGTGAATACTCAGAAGACCCCATACCTGCTGCTCCAGGGCAGCTGATGTGGGAGACTGCACTGGTGGTCCCTGATAACTCCTCCTCCCAATATTCAAGCCCTTGTGTGATACCCTCTTACTGCCCCACTGATTCTGGGCCTGCCCACATGACTAGGATGTCAGCGAGCTTGATGTAGGGAGGTGCTTGTTCTCTTGGAACACTCCTTGGGGCCACATGTGAAGAGATCTACCTGCCCTTCTGGAGAGATGACTTGGAGAGATGCTCGGCCCTCTCCGGTTCCGGCCACCTCAGCTGAACCATCAGACCTATGTGAGTGAAACTGTCCAGCCCAACTGGGCTTCCACTGACTGCCTCCCAATGAGTGACCAAAGCTGAAGAGAACTGCCTGGCTGTACCCTGCCCAGATCGCAGTCACGAACACACAGTGGTGGTGGTTTTAAGCCTGAAGTTTTAGGGACACACGTGCATGCCCCGAACTGTGCTTGGCTTGCTGTCCACAAGAGGCTCCAAGCAGTGGGAGACTACAGTGGGTCAGGGGGCCTTCTGGGGTGGGGGCTCTTTGGGACATGAGATTGGGATGAAGGCCAGAGCAGAGGCTGTGGGGCAGTTATGAGAAGAGGGCACTGTGGAGGTCTTGTGGCTCAGTTTGGGTTTCTTCAGAAGCAGACACTGAGGCAAGGATTTGAGAATAAAATTATTTGGAAGGGCTGGAGAACACTGGTAGGGGAGGCAGAAGAGGGAAAGCAGCCAAAAGGGTATCTTATCAAGCCAGAACCACTGTAGGGAACTGGGGCTTAATTCTGTTGGGGCATTTTGAGAGCCCATGCAGAGCACGCACTTGCGAGTTATCCAGAGAGAGGTGAGGGACCTGGCACATTTATGTACTATCTCCTTTCAGTCACTGAGTGAGGGTTGTTGGAGTGGCAAACTCTGACATTTAAACCTTGCCATACTCATACTGAGGGGAGAGTGGGCACCAGTGATCTGAATGTCCATAGACAAAGGTTTGTGTGCTGGTCCTGGCAGTCAGACCACCAGGTGTTGATCAGGTGAAGGTGACAGGACAGGAACTTGGCACCCACAGTGCCCACCACACACCCACCTGGGCACATTCATCCACACATGACTCTTTGGCCAGGCATCCCAGCTACTCCCTGCACCAGTGCCCCCAGAGATTAGACAATGACCATTCGAGTCCAAATTGAGTTTAATAGGGAGTTTCAGATAGGGGAGGAGTTTACTGGAAATGCTGAGATCCGGGACAGGGGCCCAGTTGGGTTCTGAATTAGAAAGCAGTAGGACCTGGGGACTCAAATCTAGGCAAGTCTCTCCTGTCTCAGGTTAAGGACTTGAAGGGTGTGGGTCAGGGATTATCTTAGGAGCTCTACTGGGATGGCATTGGGAGCTGTTTTGGCTTGCCCCAAGTGCCACGTAGGGGAATCACATTTGGGGTTCCAGGTGTGAAGAGCTGAGTTAAGGGAGGAGACTCCAAAAGATCCCAGTGGGGAAAAGGTCCAGGGTGTTTCACAGAAACAATCAAGGGGCCTCAATTTCACAGAAATCATCAAGAGGGCTCCTTGTAGGTAGGGGACGGGTATCGCACCACCCCAAATATTGGGGATTGTTTACCCCCCCGTGGCCATTTTGGGGTTTTAATGTAAGACCCCAATGGCAGGACATTCCACATACATTATCATGGATTTGCAACATTAGCATACGCTGACTGTCCCACAGGACGGTGGGGACTGGAAAATCAGTCCAGGTTCTGGATTTGAGTCCTAAGAGGACAGGCCTGGGGGTGCCACACGGCTCCTCTTCAACAGCTGCCGGAGCTGCAGACAAAACGGGAAGAAGTTTGAGTGGTTGGAAGGAGCAATAGGGGAGATACAGCCTGTGAAGTGGGCAGCTAGAAATGAGAAGCTGAGTGGAGTGGATTGGGTCTGAAGGTCAGAGGTTGAGGCAAGATTGGGGGTTGGTGGTGAAAGTCTGGGTTCATAAATTGAGAAAAGGCCCAGCAGCCAGAACTGGGGATGAAGGGAAAGGTGTTTCTGACTGGGGGGGGTTCCCATCTTGGGGTTAGCATTGAGGACTGGAGCAGAAAGGTCACACACAGGGGTCAGAGGTCACATCTAGGGGTCAGAAGTCCCACTCTGAGGTCAGGACTTGAGGTTAGGGGTAGGAGGTTGGAGGTACACTTGGGATCAAAGGTCACACTTTGAGGCCAGTATTCTGGGTTAAAATGAGGTCATATTTTAAGGTCAGGGTCAAAGTAGAAGTCACCATTACAAGGTAAGGGATTAAACATGAGTCAGAAGTCATATTTTGAAGTCAGGGTTAGAGAGGGGTCAAGATCACCTTCTGAGATTATACGTCACCCTCTAAAGTCAGGAATGGGTGGATTCAGGGGTTCACCCTATTACGTCAGAGACTCCCCCCTACAGTCAGGGTGGGCTCAGTGCTCACCCCCTCAGGGCCCGGCCCGGGCCGCAGCAGGTGGACAGGCTGCTCATTCTCCAGGTTGCGCAGTGTTGGATCTGCCCCAGCTGCCAGCAGGCGCCGCACAATGGCCTCCTGAGATGGTCCAGGGGGCAGGGCAGCTGCCATGTGAAGGGCTGTGTTTCCATGGGCCTGGAGCCAATATGGGGAGGACTGATAAGGATTCAGATGCAGCTGGCCTGAGCCCTCAACATCACCCACACTTCTGCCTTCACATCCCACTGACTATTCACATCCCAGAACCCCTCCACTAGCACATTCCTCACACTGCTCTGCCTATGCCCTGCACATCCTCCCAGTCCACGTCCACATCCTACACAGTCTCTGTCCATGTCCCATACGTTGTCCCTTCCACAGCCAGAGCCCACAGGGCTCCCAACATCCCCCCGACTCCCAACATCACCACCCTATCTCACACAATCTGCACATTCCATCCTAGACCCCACCTTCATATTGACAAAGGCCCTCAGATCTCCCCGGGGCAGCTCCAGCAGCAGCTGAACCAGGGTAGGGTTGGCAGCTTGCACGGCCAAATGCAGAACTGTCTTGTTGCTCTTGATTTCCTGTAAGAAGGGGAACAGAAGGGGTCAGGCCAGTCCTCATACCCAGGCCACCTCGCTTGGAAACAAAGGGCCTTTAGAAACCCTGTATCTCCTTTGCAAGTACCCAAGGATGCCTTATACAGTTGTGTTGTGGAACGTACAAAAGTACATTTAAGGGAGTGTCATTCACATCATAAATATCATACAACTCTACATATGACAATTTTCTGGCCCAAGTGTCTTTGAGGAAAAGGCTCCTTTTCTAATCTTCCAAAGGAGCTCTTTGGGCTAGCAGGTACCCTGGCCACCCTGTATTTTTTTGAGCAACTCACACAATGCACCCCCACATCCCGCAAGGACAGTACTTGATCTACAAGGATGGGAGCTGAGCAGCATTAATCAGTGTACAAACTAAGCCTATATCCACTTCCATATGGAGTTGTTCTCTTCGTATTTTGAAGCAAAGACATTTCCCACAATGGAACTTTATTATGTGCCTTTCAAGAGTTTGTAATGACCATGAACATCAAAAATTGTATGTATGTGTTTATACAAGGCAAAACAACTTAGTTGGCTCACCACATAAATTAAGAGAAGATAAAGAGATAGAGGGGGAAGCTCTAAATGAAAAGTGACTTCAAATGTCATATCGTCACAGTATGTGGGGGCTTTATTTGGATCCTTGTTTTATTTTTTTTTAATGAAAAATAAATGTCACCTGAGAGCCAAACAGAAATTTGAACACAGCCAGGATATTTGATATTATGAGACTGTTTATTTTTTTTAAGGTGGAATAGTGTTCCTGATGTTAAAAGAGTTCTTATTTCTTAAAAAAACAAGTATGTATAGATAGTTATATTCTTCAATTTGCTTTAAAACAATGTAGGGAAGTGGAGGAATGGATGGGGCAGGGTTGGCTATGAGTTGCTGGCTACTGGATACAGGGAATTCATTGTATTATTTTCTGTACTTTATCTGTGTTCAAAATTCTTTAAGGATGGTACAACATTCGAAAATCCATCAACATCATCCACCACATCAACAAAAAGAAGAACAAAAACCACATGATCATCTCCATAGATGCTGAAAAAGCATTTGACAAAATTCAGCATCCATTCCTGATTAAAACTCTCAACAAAATGGGTATAGACGGCAAGTACCTCAACATCATAAAGGCCATATATGACAAACCCACAGCTAACATCATACTTAACGGCGAGAAGCTGAAAGCTTTTCATCTAAGATCGGGAACAAGACAGGGATGCCCACTCTCTCCACTGTTATTCAACATAGTACTGGAGGTCCTAGCCACAGCAATCAGACAAAACAAAGACATACAAGGCATCCAGATTGGTAAAGAAGAAGTCAAATTGTCACTATTTGCAGATGACATGATACTGTACATAAAAAACCCTAAAGACTCCATTCCAAAACTACTAGAACTAATATCTAAATTCAGCAAAGTTGCAGGATACAAAATTAACACACAGAAATCTGTTGCTTTCCTATACACTAATGATGAACTAACAGAAAGAGAAATCAGAAAAACAATTCCATTCACAATTGCATCAAAAAGAATAAAATACCTAGGAATAAACCTAACGAAGGAAGTGAAAGACCTGTACTCTGAAAACTACAAGACACTCCTAAGAGAAATTAAAGAGGACACTAACAAATGGAAATGCATCCCATGCTCTTGGCTAGGAAGAATAAATATTGTCAAAATGGCTATACTACCTAAAGCAATCTACAGATTCAATGCAATCCCTATCAAACTACCAACAGCTTTCTTCAATGAACTGGAACAAATAATTCTAAAATTCATATGGAACCACAAAAGACCCCGAATAGCCAAAGCAATCCTGAGAAGGAGGAATAAAACAGGGGAATTACACTCCCTGACTTCAAGCTCTACTACAAAGCCACAGTAATCAAGACAATTTGGTATTGGCACAAAAACAGACCCACAGACCAGTGGAACAGAATAGAAAATCCAAACATTAACCCAAACATATACAGTCAATTAATATTTGATAAAGGAGCCTTGGATATACAATGGGGAGATGACAGCCTCTTCAGCAGCTGGTGTTGGAAAAACTGGACAGCTACATGTAAGAGAATGAAACTGGACTACTGTCTAGCCCCATACACAAAGGTAAACTCAAGGTGGATCAAAGACCTTGAATGTAAGTCATGAAACCATAAAACTCTTAGAAAAAAACATAGGCAAAAATCTCTTGGACATAAACATGAGCAACTTCTTCATGAACATATCTCCCCGGGCAAGGGAAACAAAAGCAAAAATGAACAAGTGGGACTATATCAAGCTGAAAAGCTTCTGTACAGCAAAGGACACCATCAGTAGAACAAAAAGACATCCTACAGTATGGGAGAATATATTCATAAAAAACGTATCTGATAAAGGGTTGACATCCAAAATATATAAAGAACTCATGCACCTTAACAAACAGAAAGCAAATAATCCAATTAAGAAATGGGCAGAGGACATGAATAGACACTTCTCCAAAGAAGAAATTCAGATGGCCAACAGGCACATGAAAAGATGCTCCACATCAGAGAAATGCAGATTAAAACCACAATGAGATATCACCTCACACCAGTGAGGATGGCCAACATCCAAAACACAAACAACAACAAATGTTGGCGAGGATGTGGAGAAAAGGGAACCCTCCTACACTGCTGGTGGGACTGCAAATTAGTTCAACCATTGTGGAAAGCAGTATGGAGGTTCCTCAAAAAACTCAAAATAGAAATACCATTTGACCCAGGAATTCCACTCCTAGGAATTTACCCTAAGAATGCAGCAGCCCAATTTGAAAAGGACAGATGCACCCCTATGTTTATTGCAGCACTATTTACAATAGCCAAGAAATGGAAGCAACCTAAGTGTCCATCAGTAGATGAATGGATAAAGAAGATGTGGTACATATACACAATGGAATATTATTCAGCCATAAGAAGAAAACAAATCCTACCATTTGCAACAACATGGATGGAGCTAGAGGGTATTATGCTCAGTGAAATAAGCCAAGCTGAAAAAGACTAGTATCAAATGATTTCACTCATATGTGGAGTATAAGAACAAAGAAAAAATACTGAAGGAACAAAACAGCAGCAGACTCACAAAACCCAAGAACGGACTAATAGTTACCAAAGGGAAAGAGACTGGGGAAAATGGGCGGGAAGGGAGGGATAAGAGGGAAAAAGGGGCATTACGATTAGCAGATGTAGTGTTGGGGGGGCACGGGGAGGGCAGTACAGCTCAGAGAGGACAAGTGGTGATTCTATGGCATCTCACTATGCTGATGGACAGTGACTGTAATGGGGTTGGTGGGGAGGACCTGATGAAGGGGTAGTTTAATAACCATAATATTGCCCATGTAATTGTAGATTAATGATAATAAAATAAATTATATTAAAAAAATTCTTTAACTAAAAATCAAAACAAAACAGTAAGTGGATGTTTAATTCTCAGCCAGCCTGGGAGGGTGTTGTCAGGATAAGGAAGAATAATGTGATTGCTAAGAGATGGATTCTGCGGTTAGGCCACTTGGGTTGGAAACTGTAAGATTTTTGACTCCTTGTGACTCAGTTTCCTTATCAATAAAACAGAGAAGATTATAATAGCACACAAGCCAAAGAGTGTTTGTGATGATTCAATTAGCTAATCCATGAAACTCAGTGCTCGATGAATAGAAGTACTTGATAAATATAAGCTAAGATCTGTAATATTATTCCTAGTTGACAACCAGGGCACAGAGAAGTTTTGAGCTCAAGGTCACACAGCTGGGAAGAAACAGATTCAGCATTTGTTTGGAGCACCTGGACATCCAAGTGCTCCCATCCCACACACCCTCCTAGGGGCCCGCTGCCCATGGCCCAGCTCACCTGGCTGGTGTGATCAGCGCCCATGTGCAGCAACATTTGGACACAAGCCAGCCTGTCTCGGGCCTGGGTACTTAGCACCTGGGGACATAGGTCGGGTGGGTGCATAGCAACATTGAAGGCCAGGATGGCTGTGTGGAGGGGGGTGAGGCCTGCAGAATGGAGAGAGTGGGAACTCTGCATTTGGAGCACGCACCCATCCCAGCCCCCCTGCCATACCTGTCCTGCCCACCACCCAACTTACCCTCAAAGTCTCTGGCTTCTAGGTCAACCTGAACCCCTGAGTTAAACACAGCCTGGGAGGAAGATAAGCAGAATGCTGGATTAGCATCTCTCTAGTCCTCCTAGTCCTAGAAGCCAGGATCTGGGCAACCAGCCCATCCCATTCACCCCATCTGCCAGCTGGCCATACCGAGAGGACTCCCGGAAGCCCATAGGTTGCGGCCACATGCAAAACAGAACGTCCCTGATGGTCAGTGGCATTGGGCTCCGCTCCCAGGTTCAGTAGATCCTCCACAATCAGGGGCTGATTGGCAGCGGCAGCCACCAGGAGAGGGGTCTGCAGGGGGCAGAAAAGGTCAGTCTGGGCCCCCAGGCCTAGCTCAGAAAACCAGAAATCCAGGCCCCCAGACCCTCTGCCCTCAGATCTGGGAGTCCAGGCCCCTGACCCTCACCTTGCCCTTATGCTCACGAATGTCCAGATGTCTATACACTTGGAGCATCTCAGCTGCAGCATACGCTGCCCAGCGCAGCCCTCGAGCAGCAAACAGGTGCAGGAGCCTGAGGGCAGGTAGGGGGCGCAGTGAGCACAGCATCCCAGCTGAGCCCGGAACTCTCAGACTCCATGACCCTATACTCACGTGTCGCCCTCCTCATCCTGGGTCAGCAGCTGTTGTGGCCCCAAAGCCAGCATGTGAGCACGGGCTGTCTCCAGGGTTGGTCCAGGGACCACAGGGGCCAACTGTGGGGGTCCTGCGGGGAGTCCAGAACCTCTCCAGGATCCTGCCTGTGGCAGGGAAGGTTCTGTATAAAGCCGGGTCTCCAGGGGTTCCTGAAGGGTACAAGTGGTGGGGAGAGCCAGTCAGCTGAGGATTCCCTCTTCCCAACCCACCACACATACAAACATATACAGCACCTGCATCCCATCTATGCCAAGTGACCTTGGACCTTTGGGCCTCAGTTTTGCCCATCTGAAGAATGGGATCTTAATCCAGCATAAGGGCAACTGGGATTTTAGAGGCCCTTCAGCATCCTGTTCCCAATCTGTATCTCACCTCCATCCCCAGGGAAAATGGACACGGCCACCCTGGGTCCGAGGGTGGGTAGAAGTCAGAAGTCAGGACACCTTCAGCAGCAGAAGCAGAGTAAGAATAAGGGCTGTCTGTGTAGGCAGCATGCGTGTTGGGGTCCCAGTCTGGAAAGGCTGTGGTGGGGGCCAGGCTGCCAAGTCCAGAACCCACAGTCTCCTGGTGTGCTGGGAAGTGAGTATGGCCTGCATATAAGAGGAGGCGCAGGGGCAGGCCTGGTTACTAGAGTTGGAGAAGTCATGGCCAGGCTGGAGGACCCATTTGAGGGCCTGCAGTCACCCAAGGTACTGAGAGCTAGCACTTCTAAGACACCATGGGGCTGGGATCTTAAATCCTGGGACACCAAGGGGTTGGAAGCTTGGACTCCTGGGACACTGCAGGGTTGAGGGCTTAGACTCCTAGAGCACAAAAAGGCTGGGAACCTTGGGGGTTTGTGACACCAAAGGACTATGTGCATAGATTGCTGGGCTCCAGTAATCTGGGAGATCAAAATTCTGTCTGGTCCCAGAGAGAATGAGGGACTGACTCCTAAGTTCCCAAAAGTTCTCGAAGTTGGGATGTTTGAGTCCCTGAGGGAAACTGGGACTGGTCGCTGAGGGAACTAGGTGAGTTTCCAGACTTACCAGCCTCACCCTCATTCACAGATGGGGTCAGGGGCTGGGCCAGGGGCAGCGGGAACTGTCCCTGCAAAAGCAGAAACAAAAAAGAACAAGGTTGAATGTATCTGACAGATTCTGCAGCATTCATTCCCCACCTACAGTGCATCTAAGTCGAGACTTCATGTCTCATCAGCCCTGAGGGCCCGGTAAGCCGGCAAGTCCCTGCCCAACGGGGCATGGCCTCATGAGAGTTGTAGTTTACAGGACTTTACGGGCCTCACCGGTACCCCACCAGCGTCAGGCTGCTGCTGGCGGCGCCTCTGTTCTTCCAGGAGCTTCTTCACGGTCTGTGATGGGCAGTGACTGCGTTCATTCCGGCTCACTGCAGGAGAGGGAAGGTAAGTAATCAGGGGTCCTCAAGTCACCAGAGGGCGCCGGGGAGTGGATCTGGGAGCAC